>PISX010002524.1:0-158074 GCA_004024625.1 Mellivora capensis | reverse complement strand
CTAGATCCCATCAGCAAAATTCTGATTCATCTTGTTGGGGTGTGATTTGGGGATCTAAAGTTTCAGAAGCCCCCCCATGTGATTCTAATGTGCAGGTAAGTTTAAGAACCACTGTATTTGCAAAGAGCTGTCTCATTCCCAACACTTTGTCTTCTCTTCCCAAAACTAATTCTTTCCTTTTCCTTCAGTTATTTTCACATGACCTAATGTCCAGATTGCCTCATCATCTTAGTTCAGTAAATATGCTCTACTTCATTGGAGTCAATCCTCACACACAAAACCTAGCAGTTCTCCAGTAGTCTGCCCAGTGCAGAATAAAGTTGCCATGGTGATTTCTTACTGTATGCAGAATGAATTGCCTTTGTGTTTGAATAACTATGTGGCACTGGCAGCACATAGTGAGCTTACAGTCAACTAAAGCTCTTAATTCTTTTTCTTCTTGTGAACTGACACTAAACCATGAATCCCCAGCCCAAATGTACAAAGGTGATTTTCTGAATTTTCAGTTTATTTTTTTATCATTTTGTAAGCTTACTTTCATTTGTCCTACCTTGTTAATTAATGACTCATTATTCAATAGCCCAGGGCAGAGATTAGGGTAAGGCAAGTATGGCATTCACCTCAAGAACAAAATTTAAGGGGCACCAACACTCTCAGAAATCAAGACAGATTTTTTTCAGCCTTATTGAAGTATAACTGACAAATAAAATTGTAATGTACTTAAAGTATATAACGTGATGATTTCATATATGGACACTGTGAAAGGATTCCCACAATAGAGTTAATTAACACATATTTAGCTCTTTTTTGATGAGAACACTTAAGTTCTTCTCTCAGTTAATTTTGATTATACAATACAGTAGTATCAACTATAGTCACCATGTTCTACATTAGATTATCAGATCTTACTCATCTTCTAACTGAAAGTTTGCACCCTTTTACCATCCTTCTCCCATTTTTCCCACCTCATAGCCCTGGTAACCACCATTCTACTGTTTCCGAGTTCATTTTTTTTTTAAGATTCCATATATAAGTGACATCATGCTATATTTTACTGTTTCTGTCTATATCAGTTAGTATAAAGCCTTTCAGATTGATTCATGTTGCCACAAATGGCAGGATTTTCTCCTTTCTCTTGGATGAAATAATATTCCTACGTGTGTATGTGTGTGTATGTGTGTGTGTGTGTGTTTATATGTATACAACACATTTTATTGATCCATTCATCCATTGATGAGCACTTAGATTGTTTCCATGGCTGGGCTACTGTAAATAATGTCACAATGAATGTGAGAGTACAGATATCTCTTTGAGATAACAAATAATATTTTAACGTAACATTAAAAAAACAGTATTCATGCAAAAATATCCATGATAAAATATCAGAATTTTAAATTCTGATACACTATTCTTTTGTATTTGTTTGTTTTATAACTCCATATTATTACCCAATGGGAGCAGTCATTTCCAAGAAACATGTGGTTCCCAGGCCACAGTGGCCATCAAACCCCCAGGGGCAGCCCACCTCACCCTCACTCTGGTGGGCTTATGGGGGCTAATGCTGATACACAAACAGACTGGACAAATTAGAGCTTTGTATGTATACTCGTGTTTTTTTGATTATAGAGTTTTTATTACCATTTGGTTCATAGAATGGGAGGATATTTTGACAAGTGTATATAAAGGCACACATTTTTCTTTTCATCCCAGGCTCCACAGCATTGCAATAACCATTTGCTTCCACCTGCCAGACTTACATGTGTAATTTAATAAACATGACTTTTGTATTTTTATCTAAGACATTGATAAATATATTAATCAGGAAAAATTCAAGTAGAACCTTAGCTTTCTGGTTGAGAAAGCTTGCTCCAATTTAAAAATTATTCAAACAATTAAAAATTAGTTTACCTGTAGTCATTTGTTCCACAATTCTCCATCTTCATATTCCTGTACCTAAGAGATGCTCATTATTTACTAAATTGAATTATACTTTTAGTATTTGATAAATTAGAATACCTCATTTTACATATAGGCAAAACTCTCAGAAAAGGTGTTTTATTTAAAATGCATTGTAACTTTTATTGTCCATACTTTTCATCTACACAGAGAAGAATAACTAATTGTTTCATTTGATTTACTTAGAACAATTACCTGTATAAATGTTTTTTCTTTAAATAGCAGAATAAAGAGGTGGAAGTTATGGAACATCACATTTTTATGAAGTATAAGAAAGACTTTTCTAACACCTGGAAATGTTCAAACTTAAATGTGAGCTAGTAATTCCCTTGTCACTAGCAGGCTTTAAGCATAAGAGGAACACCACTTGCTGTGCATGTCATAGCAAGGAATCAAAAGTTAAGATAAGGAGCGTGGACTCAATTACTCTGGAGGTCCTTCCCAGCTCTAGAGCTCCATGATAAAATCCCACAAATAAGCAGTATTATAGAGCCCCACAGAAGTAAAATTCAATGGTTCCTGAAGCTTCATATTGTATGTAATTATGAGTCAAAAAGATATTTGGAAAAGAGCAATGTAATTATTTTCATGATCTCAAACCCAGGGGCTAAATGGGCTTTCTGAATAGTGCCAATCTCCTTCTAAACAATCTATCACACCCCATTTTGTCTACACCCTGTGGAATCCAGCCTACTTTTCTGCCTGCATTACCATTCTGAACTGCATATTCTATGGATTTATCACTTACTTGTAAAGTAAAACATATGTTATTCTATTTGTTCTAAAATTGCTTCTTTCTTACCTCTGAGGGAAAATTAAAAGTCATTTATGTTGTCTCCATACTTCTTTGCACAAACTGAATTGAAAGGTACTAACAGAATTTTGATGACATATTTTACAAAAATCTGTTTACAGTGGCCCAAGGAAAGGATAAATTTTTTATACCATTAGAGGTGAAATACATATATTTGGCTTCTCTACATGAGCAGTTTCAACCTGGCTATTCACTAGAATTACCTGGAAAGTTTAAAATACTGATGGCCAGGCCCCACCTTAAGCCAATTAAATCAGAATCTCCTAAGGGAAAAGGAGCCTAGGTAAAAGTATTTGTTAAAGGGTCCCAGTTATTTTTTATGTGCACCAAGTGTGGAGATCCACGGTTATATTTGTGTATTGTACTCTCTCTCTCTATCTCTCTCTCGCTCTTCCTTTGGCACAGGTGGAACTTAAAAACAAAAACAAAACCAGTCAGCGGTTCTCTGCATGTAACTGATTCCACACCAGTAACTGAGACACAGGTGCAATCAGAATATTTTAAGTGCCCAAAGAGGACAGAAAGAGTGGCAATCACTGATTTCCGAGAGGAGTTTGCCTCCCTATTTTTAAAACTAGATTGAAAATAGACTATCCTAATTCATTACTTACGATTATTTTTGTTTTGTTTTGTTTTTACTATAAAACACAACTGAGAAATAAGTAGACCGTAATTTGGGACACTTCTAGGATGTCACAGTGCCCTAACTGCCGGTAGGTTATATCCTACCATCAATACTGTTTAGTAATGAAAACTAGTAGCTTTAATGTTTTTTAAAGTCTCAGATGACTTTAATTTTAAAACTCGGTTATGAGTCAATCATTCTGATCGTTTATTTTAAAATAAGCATTCGATCAAATCTATAGAAGAAACAGATCGTAGATTTTAAAAAAGTAAAGTTCTACTAAAGTAGACTGTTTCAAAGACAGGCTAAATGACATATATATGTCATCCTGAATGAAGGAGAAGGGAGTAGGCCTCTGGGATGTCAATGGGAAGGGAAAAAAAATTCATAGGAAGTTGAAAAGGAGTAAATGTTTGGTAAACAGATGTTTGCTGGACCATACAGAAACAATGGGACATAGGAATTTTAGCGACTTTGCTAAACTCCTTCCTCTCTACCACTCCTAGTTCATATTAGAATATAGTTAACTATGGGGATATCTCCCTTCCTGGAGCAGAACCTCTATCTAAACACTTTAAGGCAATTAGGGGTAAGGTCAGAGTTTCTTCCTCAGTCTTTTGAGCCTTGACAATTTTCAGCTCAAAATAATCCATATCCCAAAAAGTAGCACATCATGAGGTGATTTTTCTGAACTGCTTTAAGACCAATACTGTTGTTTGAAAAAAATAAGGCTAAAAGTGGCTTGAATAGTAAAATCCCCTTTTTTTGAATATATGTATCTTCCATATATATCAGTCTTTCATATACACATGGAATATATATGTGAAATATATACACTAAATTATATATGGAATTTTCTATTTGTGCACTATTTATCCCTGGGCTTAGAATTACTGAGGATTTAAAAAAAAAAAAAGAATTACTGAGAATTTTTAAATTTTTGTTTCAATTGTTTGTTTTTATTTTATATTTTTTGTACAAACAATGAATTAGTTATGTAATTTTGTTTTAAATATTTTTAGAGAAAGAGAGCAAGCAGGGAGGAGAGACAGAGGGTAAGGGAGAGAGAATCTTTTTACTATTTTATTTTTTTTCAATTTGAATTCAATTAGCCAATGTATACTGTCATTAGTTTTTGATATACAGCAATTCAGCAATGTGGCAAGATACAAAATCAATGCACAGAAATCAGTTGCATTTCTATTCACTAACAATATGACTGAAGAAAGATAAATTAAGGGAGAGAGAATTCTAAATAGACTTCACCCCCAGCACAGAGCTCAATTTGGGGCTTGATCTCACCACTCTGAGCCAAAATCAAGAGTCAGATGCTCAACCGACTGAACCACTATGTGCCCCTAGTTAGTTGTGTGATAAATAATATAAAATTTTATCAATTTATATGGCTTGAACTAACTACAAGTTTTCTTCTTTTTTTAAGATTGATTTACTTATTTAATACTTATTGAGCACAGAGCTCAATTTGGGGCTTGATCTCACCACCCTGAGCCAAAATCAAGAGTCAGATGCTCAACCAACTGAACCACTATGTGCCCCTAGTTAGTTCTGTGATAAATAACATAAAATTTTATCAATTTATATGGCTTGAACTAACTACAAGTTTTCTTCTTTTTTTAAGATTGATTTACTTATTTTAGAGAGAGAGAAAGAGATAGCATGAGCATGAGGGGCAGAGGGAGAGAGAGAATCTTAAGCAGGCTCCACATTCAGCATGGACCCATTCATTATAGGGCTCACTTTCACAACCCTAAGATCATGAGCAGAAACCAAGAGTCTGATACTTAACCAACTGTACCACCCAGGTGCCCCCCACCAGTTTTTCTTATGCTGTGGTTGAGATCCAGGAACCTGGTACCATAGATTACTTTCAAAGACACAGCAAAGCAAAGCTGTTTTAAATCAAATATTCAAGTTTCTCCCTTACCCTATTTCTTCTATCTTCCCCTCCCTCTTTCCAGGAATAAGAGTTTATATCATTTTTTAGGCAACACAAATATTTTGTTGGATTATAAGAGATGAGAGTGACAGTTTAGAAATGTGGGTATTGTGTTTAGGCATAGTCTATAATTCTGTATTATATATACATATATGTAAGTAGATATATTATATTATCTGTTATATACATTATATATTAGATTATCTTAGTGATGACATATCATCACTAAGATAATATAATATAATATAATATAATATATAATATTATGCAGATAATATTATTTATATATATATATATGATATATACCATCACTAAGATAATAGGGGAAAGAGTGATTTGGGGGAAGAGGAGACAGAAATACTAAGTTTGTAGTCCAACCTCTTGAAATTTTGGGTATTCTGTAAAATTAGTCCAAATCTCAACTACTATTGAAGACTTTCAACATATTCATTAATCTTATCTCCTCTGAATTCTTATATTGTTTGTACAACACATTTAGATCAATATTGATTTACATTGTTATTTCACTTTTCGTGTGTGTAAAACTGACTTTTATAATGAGAATACAAACAAATTAAGGGCAAGATTATATCCTACATGAGCCCGACCCAACCTTATGCACGTAACTATTCAATAACTACCTTTCACGTTCATGACTGAAATGGTGTCTTCTTGGTGGCCTTGCTCAATTGCACTCAGATTGTGAGAGATCTAAGTCTCTAACTATCTACTGGCACCCGAAATTAAATCAGTGATCTGTCACAGTTAAATCAATGATCTGTCACAGAAGATTATGCCATAACATGTTTGACAATAATTCCAACTTGTTTAATTTATTTTTGTTTATAATAACTATCTCTTCATCTGATCATATGCACATTGCTTAATTAAACAAGAAATGCTTTACCTATGTAGTCAAGATAACAGAAAAAATTTTTTTCAAAGGATGAATTTAGGGGAGGTCTCCCTAAAGTTTGCTTGGGATACATGAGAACATTAAAATACTCCCAAAAAATTATGGTAAAATAAGAATGAAAAATGCTGCATACTTAGGATGCCAGTTGATAGAGTATGTAACCTTTGATCTCAGGGTGGAGAGCTCAAGCCCCCGTTGGGTATACACCTTACTTTAAATAAAAAAGAAAGAAAGAAAGAAAACAACTAGATATCCTTATGGGAAAAAAATGAGCCTAATTCTTAACTCAGAGTATATACAAATTAAGTCCAAAAGGACAGATTTAAACAAAAACTAAAAAAAAAAAAAACCACAACTGCATACTCTAACCAACTCATAGAAATTCACATTGCACATTAATATACTAAGCTTCCTTGTGAATTCTTGAAGTGAGTAAACCTGTTTAATTTGGTTTAACCCAGCATTTCCCAGTGAAATCATTTGTTGTATAACATTCAATAAAATCTTGCAGAACATGCTTTGGGAACCACTGATTCTAAGATTTAGAATTTCATTCCCTCTCTTAAAGGTCATACCCAAATAACACACTTTTTCATTATTAAAGTTTATTAGGGTTAATTAAGAAGGATCTTAACATCATAAACCTTTGCTGTGTCCAAATTGCTCCTTAAAGATTTGTCATGCAGAAGACTGTCTTTCAGTGTCTGGAGAACCAATAAACAATTAATCTATTTTAAGGTCCTTAGAAATAAAGATGATCGGGTGCCTGGGTGGCTCAGTGAGTCAAGCCTCTGCTTTCAGCTCGGGTCATGATCTCAGGGTCCTGGGATCGAGCCCCACCATCAGGCTCTCTGCTCAGCAGGGACCCTGCTTCCCCCTCTCTCTCTTCCTGCCTCTCTGCCTACTTGTGATCTCTTTGTCAAATAAATAAATAAAATTTAAAGAAAAAAAAGAAAGATGATCATTTCATTTACCAGTTAGTCTCCCCAGAGCATAGGAAGGCTGTTAACTTTCCATTCACTAATATGTTTTCTCAAAGGTTCATTCTTTTTCTCTGGTTCAACTGTTAGATCACAAATGGTAATACTATAAAATATTCTATCTGGGAATGAATCCATTAACACCAAAGGAAGCTTTCGATTATGCACAGTGAGACTGCTTGACAAAAAAGAACAATGGAAAAGAACATCAATCTTGATAGAGAACAAAACCTTCTAGCTATGTTTAAAATATTAAAATCTGGTTTGCAGGAGCTTCTGTCCCTCTATGAAAACAGAGAAAAATGGTGAAAGCATAGAGCTGGAATAGGGTTCTGGATGCCATAGTAACGGCATCTTCAGTGATGACATTATGTACCACCTGGTGCTCTCCTGACTAAATTGCAATATTATGTCTCAGTATTCACTAAGGTGGGAAAAAGCCCAGGCATAAAACAGAACAATCACATTAAAGCAACAATTCACCTACAGGTTGGAGTAGGATGCATCAATCTTTTTTATATTCCTAATAACGTCCTTTGTGCTACCAGGTGTTAGCTCCACAGCAAGATTTGTGAGCAAAGCCAAATTTCAAAATAAAATAAAACAGAGAGTTATAAATGTGTTAATCACAAACATGCATAGAACACCCCACTGAAAGCTAGTTATTTCAACTTAAAAAATCTTGCCAAATTTCAGTCTATTTAATCAACAGAGGTTCTAAGACAAAGGCTGAATGACCACATTGGGGGAAAATGGAGGAGGGCTGGATAAGATCTTGGAGTAGATGATCTATCACAACCTTCACTACATTAAAATGCAATATTTCTGTGATACAATCACAGTATCCTACAACATTAGAACTGAACAACCTACTTGATTTGAGAAAACTTCCACTTTTCCACCTGAGTAGGGAAAAACCCAGTTCTGCTGTGTGATTGCTTTACTCTCACATGACTACCACATCCCTGACATTTCTAACACCAGATGTGTGGGGGTTTTCCCCAGAAAGTGTCCCCAGGACACCCATCTGGTATTCTGCAATACCAGATGGGTGTCCCACAACTTAATTCAATTCTGACACTATCTACCTGGACAGAGCCTCAGGTCCCAAAGGTTAAGTGTTCAGTCCCACAAAATTACATAAGGTGAGGTCTGGGAGTGTCCCGAGGACAGGAGCTTCTTCTGTTCCCATGGAGTTGGGGTACATCACCCTCCTGGTACTTGAGTGTGTTCACCAACCTAAGAGCTCTCTGAACAACATACTACTGGGCTTTTTATGGAGACTTTATCACATAGGTATGATGGATCATTAACTCCATTTCTTCTCCCTTCTCAAGAGAATGGGGGAAGATCTGAAAATTCCAAGCTTCTATTCATGGCACAGAACTTCTGGTGACCAGCCCTTATCTAGAAGCCATAAAGGAGCCATCCAGAGCTGTCTCATTAAAATAAAAGATACTACAATCACTCAGGGAATTATAAGGGTTTCAGGAGCCCTGTGTCAGGATCCAGGGTCAAAGACTAAACAAAAGATGTTCCTAGTACTCTTATCACTTGGGAAATTACAAGGGTTTTAGGAGATTTATGCCAGGAACTGGGGATAGAGACCAATATAAGCATTTTCTATTATCTCAGGCTACTAAACAAAGGTATTAGTAATTTTCCAGTTTTCCATGAAAGAGAAATCCTTTATGGTTTTATAAACCTCATTAAAAAAAGAAGTTTTATCTAATGGTGCACCCTAATTCTTTCCTAGATGTGTCAATATTTCCTCAGTAAGCATCTGTGCATTGAGACTTTGTTCCATGTGTAGCATTACAAGTGCTGTGAGGATGTGTCATCATTGCTGTTCACTGTAAGGACCTATTTAGCCAGAGCGACTCCATCTGGGTTAAAAAGCCATTTTGTTGTTTGTGCAGTAAAATTTAAATTGACCTTCCCCCCCCCCCCCCCCCCCGAGGAACTTACTTAGAAGCAAGTCTGGGAAACCAGTAAAATATGGTCGGCCAGTTCCTAATAACAGAGGCCAGGTCGACCAGTTCCTGATAACAGAGCCCAGAATACAAGGACGAGTCAGGCCAGGTGGAGACATCCAATCAGTAAAAAACACACATACTATCTCCCTAACCACCAAAGAATGTAAACTCCGCCTTTTGGGCACCAAACTTGAGCACCAATTCTGACCAGAGTAATAGGTTAGTTCAAACAGCTACTATAGGGTAAACTGTAATTCAATTGGCCACCTGCGTGTGGCCTAACATGACTATGCAATGTTACAATCTCATTGGCCACCTATGTGTGGCCAGGCTTTTGCTCTATAAAAGTTAGTCTGTGAGGCTGGGAGGGGTCGCCCTCTTTGGAGGCAGCCCTGACCAGTCAGTCAGTCAATTCTTGAGCCTGTAAGCTGGGGGTGGTCGCTCTCTTCGGAGATGGCCCTAGCCGGTCAGTCTAACTTCTAATGCTTGGCATAGAATAAAGCTTTGCATAACTTTAACTTTGTTTCAGTCTCATTCCCCTGGCCAATCAGTCTGATTTCTAATACTTAGCATAGAATAAAGCTTTGCATAACTTTCACCTTGTCTCAGTCTCATTCCCTTGATAACAGACCTAACATTCACCAAATATTTCTGGCTCTCTCCTTTCAGAACACATGGTGATTGCACTTTCTGCCTCTTTATGAAGTTAAGTTTGAACATGTATTTTTTTGAGCCAATGGCATGTTTACTATGTAATTTTGGGGTGTCAGTGGCATATTATTTCCAAGCAGAAGTTTTAAGATCCAGTGCATTTGTGATATTCTCTTGCTACTGCTTCCATGATTCTGGAAGCACATATCAAAATGAAGTCTCCATTATCCTAGGTCCTTGAGTCACTCCATGGAGCAGAGCACCACTGCTGACCCATGTTGGACATGAAATCTAAGAGAGAAATATAAACTTCTGTGTTACATGACTGAGATTTGCATTGTTACCACGGTGTAACCAACCTCTTCTACCTGGTAAGAAAATAGATAATCACTTTTAAGAGCACTTACTATTTACATAGCACATTATATATTATTGCATTTATTCCTCACCACAATCCCATGATGAAAAATATCTTTACCTTCATTAACAGAGAAGAAAAACACGTATCAGAGGGATTAAGTAACTTGCCCAAGATCAAACAGTTGGAAAATGGCAGAGCTACAGATCAAACCAGGTTCTGAATACATGGTCTTTCTACCCCCCATACAGCGTGTTCTTGTGAGAACTAAATTCTAATCAGACTAAATTTTTTGAAAGATGAAACACCATAATCTGAAACAAAACAAGTGTATGATATATATACAGACAATGTGAAAAAAAATCTTTGCAAAAATATAAATAAAAAAAGATCTGTTTGGACCAAATTCAATTATTAATAGTGATATAGACATGTCTTGAGCCAAATTTATAAGATTTAGTAACATTTTGATGAATAGAAAGAATGGAGACAGCAACAAAGGCTGAAGGCACTGCACAAGCAAACATGGACAGGAAGGAAACTATTAGAAGACCAGTGCAACAGAATATTTCTTAAAGAATGAAAAAGAGGTAATAAGTGGGTTATGGATGATATTTTATGGGTTTTCTTCCTATGGAACTAATTTTAAAGTAGGGGTAAGCCATAAAATTCCAATTAGCTCTAGAGAAACACATTTAGAAAAATTGTAAACATCTTTGAAAATATTACAATTAAATTTAGATCCTGAAGAACCGTAATGCCTTACCTTGGGTTTAAAATTCACCATTCTGTCACATCTCATATTTAATTATTAATTTTCCTCAGTAAAGTTCTTATCAAGGGACTGCTCTAGACCAGTCAGATAGAAAGGGGTTACTATACAGGCAGCAAAACCAATAAATAGTTCCATCTTCAAATGGGTGCAGGTGTCACTATCCAAGCTCGTTCTCAGTCAAACCTAATCACAGAGTTGAAATCTCACAATGTATAGACTATTCAGAATGAATAGTAGGAAACTGACTTATCTGAAATTGAAGAAGGATGAGTTGGAATATTAGAAGAAAAAAGAATTGGTTCATGAGTGTGCCTTAATGGATGGTAGGTATTGAATAAATGGACTGCAAGTTATGTGAAACTCCATAGTCAGGGAAGAAGTGATGTACAGTCATGTTTAAATTGCAGCAAGGTTTATGAAAGGTAAGAGTAGAGGAGAAAATAAGAAAGTACCTGGCATATTTATGTTTGTGAAAATAATCAACCAAATAGCCAATCGATAAATTAATGTGTTAGAATTAGAATTAGATTGTGGATTGGTTTACAGCTGAAGAGGATGCCCCAAAGGTATGGGGAGGCACTGGAGACTTTTGAAAGAGCAGTAATATAATTTAATTCATTTATTTTTATTTGTTACATTTGCACAGTGACTTGTTTCCTCTCATAGTCCCTGCAGTACTTAAAATTGGTGAAAATACCGAGAAGCAATCGTGTTGAGGTCTTTTTCTTTAGTTTTATGAAACCTTTGTTTAAACCGCACTAAAATGCTTTTAATGGAAATAGTTTTTGTTATAAATGTACTACAACAGCTTTTTAATACTAAGTTTAGAAAATGTAATTTTAAGAAAGTTCCCATTCATAATAGTAAATAATAATAGCTATATAATGCTGAAGAGGAGCAAATTTTACCACACCAAGATATGCTTCTTTGGCATATTGGCTATTTTAAGCTGGTCTCTTTTTTTAAGATTTCATTTATTTATTTGAGAGAGAGAGCATGGGAGGGGAGGAGCAGAGGGAAGGAGAGAAGCAGACTCCTCGCTGAGCAGAGAGCCTGACGTGGGGCTTGATCCTAGAACCCCGAGATCATGACCTGAGCCAAAGGCAGACACTTAACCAATTGAGCCACCCAGGCGCCCCTAAACGGGTTATTTTTAAGAAACTGCAGACATGAGAAGCTCTGAAAACCTAGTAGAAGTTATCCTTTGGTAAGATACATTTACATTTACAGGGGAAATCTACATCTGTAAGGGTGTCCCCCTCTCTGTACCAGGAAGAAGGGGACGACTCAATTTCTAGAAACTTTATCAGTGGTGATGGCCAGACCTAAATCTGCATAGCAACCCTACTCATGTGTGTTCTAGAGATATTCCGGTGATCCTGATAAATGATTTGTTTTTCCTTAACCTCAGCTGCCTCTTTTATAAAGTAAAGGTCTCAGAACAAAGGTCTCAACCAAGCTAACCTCTAAGGTCACTTCTTATTGCAGTATTAGCCAGCCTATCAAGCAGCTTCAAAACCATAAGCCAGATATCTAGGCCACCCATCACACTATGACCCACGTATGTGTGTGAATCGTATGTTTGAACTGCTTTATATCTGTTCCGTAAGTTGTTCCTAAGCTGAAATGTTTCTCTCTAGAACAGATTCTACCTCTCATCTCCTGGGGTCTAGAAACTCGTGGAAAAGTCTCATGAGGTTTCATGGATCTTTTATGCTGCTGGTCTTACATTCTTATAAGAGATTGCCTTCTTGTATGAACTCCTTAAAAATTTTTCCTTTATAGTTTTTTAAGTATAAAGTTTCTCAAAGACTCCTGGTTAAGAAAAGTAGGCATTTGCTTTCTAAAGTGCATATGCTGCGGGCGC
This sequence comes from Mellivora capensis, assembly GCA_004024625.1. Lineage (NCBI taxonomy): Eukaryota > Metazoa > Chordata > Mammalia > Carnivora > Mustelidae > Mellivora > Mellivora capensis. The sequence goes on along the minus strand of PISX010002524.1, from coordinate 145,199 downwards.
CTGGGTGGCTCAGTGGGCTGAGGCCTCTGCCTTCCGCTCGGGTCATGATCCCGGGGTCCTGGGATCAAGCCCCGCATCGGGCTCTCTGCTTGGCAGGGAGCCTGCTTCCTCCTCTCTCTCTGCCTTCCTCTCTGCCTACTTGTGATCTCTGTCTGTCAAATAAATAAATAAAAAATAAAATAAAATAAAATTTAAAAAGTGCATATGCTGTGTATAATGCAAAGAATATTCACCTGAGAGGAAAGAGGGCTGGATTCTTGCTCCCCCAAAGTCACTAGTCTGTATATCATTAGTATCACACATAGCAGACACTCAGTAAATGCTTGTGGAACTGAATTGGAAATGCTAAGCCATTATTGGGAAGGATTTTGATGTTGTAACACTACCACCTAGTGGGAAATCTGATGAAAAAAAATTCAAAGTACTCCTAAAAGCATTCTTTTGAACAACTTTGAATCAAATAGAATCAAATGTTGGAGGTCTGTAAACAACAAGCCAAACGTTAAGGCAAAACTTCTTGATCATTGGAGGTCACAATATGAGAGTAGGTAATACATGAGAAAAGATATTTCTGGTCAAGTAATTTTGGATAATTCAGAGTAAAACAAAAATAAGCTTTTTTAAACATGAGGCTTCTCAAAGCATTTAATATGCTAATTTGCATTTTGATTCTCTAAGAAAGATGATATTCAATATATTCTTAATTTTGTGGTACACTTTTATTCACCTTGTAATGTTTTTGGAATCAGAATTGAACTTACAATTGATGTATATATTTAATTTAGCTATAGACTTTTCTCCAAAAGTGATTAAATCAATGTCTAAGACTTACAACTATAAATACACTTTTACTGAAGATAAATATAGTAATATGCAGATTTCACAACCTTTATTTGAATATTCTTTTTTTTGGAGAGTCTCATAGGAATATATTCCATATGACATATTCTTATCATGGATCAAATTTAAAATGTTGATCTAATAATATTAGAATGCTTATCATGATAAATTGGTAAATTGTACATTGACTTTGATATTCTTTTTTTTTTAAGATTTTATTTATTTATTTGACACAGAGAGAGAGAGAGAGAGAGAGCACATAAGCAGGGGGAGAGGCAGAGGGAGGAGAGAAGCAGGCTCCCTGCAGAGCAAGGGAAGCCTGATATGGGACTCAATCCCAGGACTCTGGGATCATGACTGAGCTGAAAGCAGGGGCTTAACCAACTAAGCCGCCCAGGCACCCTTGGCTTTGATATTCTTACTATGCAAATCAGTTTCACCTTTGTGCTTTATTCATGGCTTATAGTCCAATAATTAGAGCACCTGGATAAAGTAAAATCTGGCTAAAAATACTAAAGTTAGTAGAAACATGGAAATATGTCCTATAGAAGAGCAGTGAAGATATAAGGGCCTAACATTATACTCTACATTCCTTTCATTGATGTCATATCTTTGTAAAGCTGACTCTTTTTTACTGTGATTTTTAAGTGCTATTTGAAAACCAATGAAAGGGTTAATTTTATTTTTCTTTCTTTCTTTTTTTTCTTTTTTTGCCTAAAGGTGTCATAAAAATTTCTGAGGCACAAAGAGCGCTATGAACCAAGAAAGTGTGATAACCTTTGAATTAATCCATTCAATAGTTAACAAATATTTGAGAACTTATTAGATACCAGGCATTTTTTGGAGTGCTGGCAATAACAACAATAAAACAAAATAAAGTCCCACTCTGGCCCTGGGCCCATTTCCTGCATTACACTATTTAATACCACCTCACCTTGCCTATTTCATCTCCATATCCCCAGGCCCCAAAGAAGAGTCTTTGGGATATTCCTTCTTAAACATTTTTTTTTATTTTTTTTAAGATTGTATTTATTTATTTGACAGAGAGAGAGATCACAAGTAGGCAGAGAGGCAGGCAGAGAGAGGAGGAAGCAGGCTCCCTGTGGAGCAGAGAGCCCGATGCGGGGCTCGATCCCAGGACCCTGGGATCATGACCTGAGCCGAAGGCAGAGGCTCAACCCACTGAGCCACCCAGGCACCCCCCTTCTTAAACATTTTAATCCCAAAGTTAACATTTGTTATAAACAAAGAGTCAGTGTAATAAATTGGAAGAAAGATGAAGAGGTCAGACAAAATTAAATCATTTAAACAAAAATAATTACTGAAAACATTTAAGTAATTACTGGAAACATTCAAGAGACCAATTTGAAGGATATCTTGGTTTGTCTGAGACTGAGTGTTTTCCCAGGATGCAGGATTTTCAGTGATAAAACCAGAAATGTCCCAGGCAAAGTAGAATGGTCAGTCACCTAAAATCGATAAACTAGCTTGAGGAGATAACATGGGAAATGTCATTAAGCAAATTATCTGTTTGAGAAAGTTATTTAATTTCTTTGGGGCTCACTTCACCTGTCTGTAAAATAGGGCTGATAAAGATGGCTACCTTCTATGGTGGTTGTGAAGATTCAACCAACTGATACACGGAAGTGCTTAAGAATAGTATAAATTACTCAATAAGTGCCAGTTCCTATCACTTTGCTGATATTTTATGAGGTACTCATGAATGTGTGCTTCATGAAAATGCCACGAGACTACTACAACTAATTCTATGATTTTTTGTTCTAAAAATATATACTCACCATAATTTTAACTATTCATCTTAGCTGTCCATTACTTTCTACTGGACATGGACATACTTTTACAAAAATCTCCTGATTGTGATTATTAAAGATAAAATAAAATCTAACCATTGAAAAATTAAGTACTCTGTGGCCTGTAGACTGTCGTTTAATACAGACCCTAACAAAGTCTCTACTGCCAGACTACAAATGTAAAGAATTAAAGGCCCCAATGATAGTCCATCTTAAGATCAAATGAATGGAAAATTAATTGTTCCCAGAAAGAGACTTTGAGGTAGAAATAACTTACCTAATACCAATTTGGAAATCATCATAAGGCCAGCATCCTGCTACTGCATGAGTCTAGAAAATGCCATTCTTTTTTGATAATTCCTACACAGTGATTCTGAGCATAGATAGCATGACAGATCATGTCTGATCATATTTATGTACTGATTGATTATTATCAGTCCCCTAGAATATAAAGTATAAGTCAGGAGCCTAGTCGGTCTTATTCTCCACTGTGTTACAGTGCCTGTAATCATGCCTACCACATAGTAAGTACTCAATTAAAGAAGATGCCAATGTAAGCTTGGTTTAACACCAGATTTTTTTTCAAAGCCACATATTTAAAAGTACAATAGCAGCCAAAAAGAAGACATTAAACAAACTTTTACAACATCTCTATCACAGATGCCAGGTTTTAACATCACTTTCTCATTTTAATAAGCCATTTTTAAAATAGTACTTCAAATTCCCTAAAGACAAGTTCAAAACAAGCAAAATTCAAGCATTTTCTTCTCAAAACAATTTTAACTTCAGAAGTATATTTTGGATTTATTCAACAGGTGAGCTCTTCCTCTTCAACATTGTCCCTCTATGCTTAATTGGGAATATTTTTCCAGTGTGTAGACATAAGCACTAGCAGGAATCTGGATTTACATACAAATGGAATCATCTTATACTACTGTTCCATAATTTTTTTCTTTATGCTTATAATGATATAGATCATGAACATTCTTCACTTTTAGTACATGTTGATCTTTCTTATCTTTTTTTGTCCAAGCATTTTCTGAGTAAGGGAAATTACAGATCATGGACAGATCATGACATTGTTGACTAAAATTTGAGAACTCTGTTCACAACTATCCAACCTCTCATGCCCAACCCTCTACAAAAAGGAAAAGATATACCTCTCTAGAGACAATAAATATCAATTTTGCTAGAATCTCCCATTCTATCTCAAAGCAGCCATTTGAGACCTTATATTGGTTTGGTAGGGACACCATAGCAAGTACCACAAACTGTGTGGCTTAAACAATAGAAATTTATTTCCCTACAGTTCTGGAGTCTACAAATTCAAGATCACAGTGTTAGCAGAGTTGTTTCTTCTGATACCTCTTTCCCTGGCTTACAGATGGACATCTTTTCAGTGTAATTTCACATCATTTTTCCTCTGTGCATGTCCACGTCCTAACCATCTTTTCTTCTTTTTTTAAAGTCTTTTTTTTTAGAAGGGGAGAGAGAGAGAGAGAGAGAGAGAGAGAGAGGCAGAAGGAGAATACCAAGCACACTCCACCCTCCCAGCACAGAGCTCAATGCAGGACCCAGTCCCACAAGCCTGAGATCGTGACCTGAGCAGAAATCAAGAATGAGACACCTAACCGACTGAGCCACCCAGGTTCCTCCTAATCTCCTCTTCAGATACAGTCATATTGGATCAGGGCCCACCTTAATGACCTCATTTTACCATTTTAAAGATCCTTTTTTCAAGGGCCCCTCAGTGGCCCTGGGGTCCTGGAATCTAGCCAGCATCAGGCTCCCTGCTCAGCAGGGAGTCTGCTTGTCTCTCTTTCTCTGAGCCACCTCCCCCATGTTCTGTTGCACTCACTCTTTCTTTCAAATAAATAAAATCTTAAAAAAAAAAATCCTATATTCAAATACAGTCACATTAAAGGAACTGGAGGTCAAGACTTTAATACATGAATTTTGGGGGACACAGTTCAGCCTGTAACAGACCTGTGTTTAAGAGTATATTCATGTTTCCATAACATATACATTCAAACATTAATTTTAACAATAGGAACTATGAGACTACAGTATTTTATCAAAATTCTAAATTAAGTAGTATGTACAAGGGAACTACAACTTTGATTAGAGATTCCAGTTATTGGCAGGAATAGAGATGGTTTTGTTAATTATCATTTATCATTTTTTATTTGGATTTGCTGCTCAGCTATGCTTTTATTTATCAGGACAGATGCTTATCTTTCTTTTTTTTTTTAAGATTTTATTTATTTGACAGAGAAAGACACAGCGAAGAGAGGGAACACAAACAGGGGAGTGGGAGAGAGAGAAGCAGGCTTCCCACTGAGCAGAGACCCAGGTGCAGGGCTCTATCCCAGGACCCTGGGATCATGACCTGAGCCAAAGGCAGATGCTTAATAGCTGAGCTACCCAAGCGCCCCCAAAAAACTTATCTTATATGTGAAATCTTTGTCAGAAAATAATGGCATCAAAGGCAGCCAGTTGCAGTTGAGGAGACATGATTGTCTAGCTTACTGCACTTGGTAAAAATGAAGTATTTAAAATGCTTAATATAATCACTTATCATTCTGTCATCCAGGCGTCTCCATTTCCCAGTGAGACCTAAGCCTCAATTTCATCTTAAATTTATGCAGTATCTATTACCAATGCCATTTGATATGGCACAACCTTTTCACAAAGTACCTGCTGGGGAGTAATTTCTTCTTGCATAATTTCTACATTGATTTCCAAGACACCAATGGCCTGAATAAAAATCAAGGCGCATATTAATCTCCTGCTTACTTGAATCCTTTTATTCAGGAATTATTTTCCTGTATTAACCTTGGTGTGAACAATTTTCAGCACCTAACCTAAAAAAAGCAATTACAGAGCCAGAGCTCACAGGCAGGTTTGAGCTGACAGGAACCTCACTCATTTAAGGTCACATGGGGTCAATGGCCCACTTGTTTCAGCCTTTTCATGTGAGCTCAAAGAAAAAGTGGAGATTCTCTACTTACTCTAGCTTAGAAATAGATTCTCATCCTTGATAAGGGAGCTACAACCCTCTAGTCTACGGCTGTTGTTTTTTAATTTCCTGTGTGTATGTGTGATAAACATAACTGAGGCTTAAAGTAAAGAACATAGTGGAAGAAAAAGTCCTGAGAAAATTTCTTTTTCATATCAGAAATGGTAATCTGCACAGAGAACGATTTCATTTCTTCATTTATTTTAGAGAGAAAGAGAGTACAAAAGACAGTTGGGGTAGGGAGGAGGGAAAGGGACAAGCAGACCTTTCACACTAAGCAACCCTGAGATCATGACCTGAGCTGAAATCAAGAGTTGGACGCTAACCAACTCAGCCACCCAGGTGCACCCCCCCCCATCTGTCTTAACACATTGATTCAAGATCTCCAGTCCTTGAACCTGGGATGGTAGAGTAAAAAAGATTTTTCCTCCCTACAATATCCAGACACACACATATACATGCTGTTATACACACACAAACACACACACACACACACACACACACACCCTACTCAAGTAGAGATAAATATATATAAGCAGACATACACACACAAACACAGGTGAACAGACCCAGACTTACACAAAGACGCATGCATATGCAATAAAATCCTTACAAACAGACTTAACCAAATGTTTTAAATCTATACAAAATGCCTACACGCTATATTCTCCCTTAGAGATGTATAACTTGCTTTAAGGGATTTTATATAAAGAAACTAGCTTAAGTTTGTTTTCCAAAGCACCTTACAAAATTATTTGAACAGAACTTTTTCACACTGCATTGAGTGTCTTAAAGAACGGTCTTCTGTGGGATGCCAGCTTGGGAAATACTGAGCAGATCGTCCCATGAAGTAGGTACATCAGATTATTTTAGCCCAGAGGGTATCCATATCACTTGGAGAGATTTTTCAAAATTCAGAATCTCAGAATCCATCCCAGATGTATTAAATTGAATCTATGCTCTAACCCATTATGTGTTGATCTCAACACTAAAATTTCAGAAAACAATGCACTTCTCTAATTTCCCATTTCTCAGCTGGCATTTCACTATTTATCCCACACACGTACAAAACTCTGGACTTTCTTTCATGCGATGCTCAACTATCTGTTTCTGAGTTCAGATGTCACCATCCCTCTGAAGCCCTACACTGGCCTATACAGTTGGTCAATCTGATTCTTCTTTCCTATGATGTGGTGTCACTTTACCTTGTAATTTTTTTTCTACCCCTATGTCTGCTATCCTTCATCATAATTATTTGTTTACATGTTTCTTTTATCAGACTGCTGTTTTTTGCAGGTAAGCTGTCAAATTTATATCTTTATATTCCTAGTGACTTTCAGTGTGTTTAACAAAATATTCAATAACTTTGTTGTTGGCTTTGGTTTGTTTAAATTAAAGTGAATTGAAATCTACTCATCTTATTTGATTTTGAGGTAGTTCTCAGTTATTTACACCTTACATCCACCTATATTGAATCCTCTATGTAACACATATCACACTTAACATATATATATGTCTCATAGTCATCAGCTCATCCCTGTGTTAGGGACACATTGTTATGGCCCATCCTACACAATTGTGTCAAAATGTATACAGGGATATGACCACAAAGATAACGTTGAATAAGATGTCTACAGTAAGTAAGCATTCAGAACACTATGTTAGTATTTGAATCAGATCTTTGACTCCCAGCTCACTGATCTGCCAATGGCTACCCCCACCTGACTGAGATATATTAGCCATTAGAGAGTTAAGAAGAGTCCAGGTACCAAAAAGGCAACACCAAAGGTTAAAATAATACTAATGCAATAATATAAAAAGACTAAAATAATTATTATTATTATTATCACTTATCAACTCTTACTACTTGGTTGAATGCTCTCTATATATTAATCTCTCCTTAATCCCTACAATAACCTTATGAGATAGTTATCAGTGTCAGGGCAGAAGAATTTCCTCTGCCATTCAAAGGTCCTTCAAGCTGTAAGAAGATTCAAATTGGCATGAGACAGAGTAATTGGAGGAAATCAAATTTAATAGCATAAGTATGGGGAACCCACACAAACATGGAAATTCCAAAGATAGTTAGGCAAGCTGATGCTTATATGAGCTAAGGAGAAAGGGTCTGAGAATACAATGGGGAGAGAGACCATTAGCAGGAAGGTGAAAGGAAATGTTTGGAAAACAAAGGTTTTCCTATTAAGTTTCCCAGGTAAAGAATCTCTGTTAATAGTTCTCTTCCTCATACAATCAGGCAATTGACAGGGAAGTGAAGAGCTCTTCCTCAATCTGCTGAGTATCGATTGCTTATAACTCAAAATAATGTTTATGCTGGGGAACCTGGGTGGCTCAGTCAGTTAAGCATCCAACTCCTGATTTCAGCTGAGGTCATGATCCCAGGGTCCTGAGATCAAGCCCTGTGTCAAGCTTCATGCTCTGCATGGAGTCTGCTTGAGATTCTCTCTCTCCCTCTCCTTCTGTTCCTCCCCCTGCTCACATTATCCCTCTCTAAAATAAATAAGTAAAATCTTTAAAAAATAATAATAATAATCTTCATGCCACAGTGGCCCATATTGGGGTGGCCTGCCCTTGGCCCCTACATTAGATTCCTCTTTTTACAGATGAGAAAATCAAAGCTTAAAGAGTGTTATGGACTGAATGTTTCCATTCTTCAAATTTCATATGTTGAAGCCCTAACCTCTGATGTGAAGGTATTTGGAAGGAGGGCCTTTGGAAGGTAATTAAGCTTGGGTGAACTCTTAAAAGTGGGGCCCACTGATGGGATTACTATCCCTGTAAGAAGATTCCTTAAAATGCGTTTCATCCTGACCTTTGTCCTCCTGGCCTCTGACTTTCCTTACCCTTATCACATATGCTACATTTTACAATGAGCACCATCATTTTTGTAACATTTAATAAGTATTTATTGTGATCTTCCATTCCAGATGTTGGCCCAATTTGGGAGGCATTCTCTGTATCTCCTTACTCTCAGCCCCCAATAATTATTCTTTATCCAGATGTACTATTTATACTTTCCTGAGCAAACAATCTCTCTGAATTGATTCAGCTTTAGAACTTTCTCCTACCTAGCTACACTGTCTTCATAGTCAGGGCTTCTATCAAACCTTCTACTAGGATGCTTTCAGATACAAGTATGAACAACAAAACTGATTAATGGAGGCTTAAAACAAAAAGATATAACTCATAGTCAACAAAAAGTCTAGGTGTAAGTGGAACCAAGCAGTTTAGTGACTCAAAGCTGTCAGTGTTCTAGGTTAAAATCTCTGAGATTCTCTTGGCTTTTACGGTAAGGTAACAAGATGGCTAGTACTCCCTCCCACTGATCTGCTGAGCAAAATAGACCCTAGTACCTTCTCACCAAGTGGTCTCTCTGTTAACAAGGAAGAACATATTTCTCACGTATTTTCAGATGGTTTCCCTTATCTTCCTTTGCCATAACTAGAACTAAGCCCCTCTTCCCACCAGCAAAGAATAGTGATTGGCTTAGTGAGTTAGGGTCACCTCTCTCACCAATGGGTGGGCCCCACTTCTCTGAGACCATTGCTACCTGTCCAATACCGCAACAAAAGCAAGGTTCAATCGGCAGGAAGGAAGAGAGGCAACAATTGTTGGGAAGATGAACAGTTGCACTGGCCACAAAGCCACTCAAACCTCCAGGAGCAGAAGCCAACAACAGGGCAGCCAGACTATATCTACATCAAATTTTATCTATCACTTCAGCCCTTTAGGTACTTGGGAATGTTTTGAGTGGATGAAAGGCTTAGGATTGACTTGAAGAAGATGGCAAAAAACAAAAATAGTATTTTACTGCCTGTATATGTAGGGTACGTCTGTGTGTAGCAAGAGGTATTAGGGTTGGATACAAGAAACATGAGTCACAGTGATTTCTGAAAGACTAAATTTTTAAAAATTGAACAAAAACATGTAATCCATGCAAAAGTATATAACAATACTTATAACTTTTAAAAGTCACATATGAGTATGGAGTGGTATATTATGTGATGATTATTTTTAGGAAAAACTTCCTAAAGAAAATGAATTTTCTAAGGGAGTCCAGAGGAAGGAAAAAACAGAAAGGAAAACGAGTGAGAAGAGCACCCAGGGAAGAGACTGTACAAGAGTCAGAAATGCCAGTAAAGACTGTTTTTACCCCCTTTATTTTTTTCCTTAATGTCATTATTTTCCTCTCCTAGCAACCTCTTGTCATTCTCTGCCAAACTTCTGTTATAAATAATCAACCCACACTGCTCCACTCCTCACCTCCTAGTAATTGCTCAACTCTGGGCAATTCAGCTTTTAGCATCATCACTGTGGTACACAAGCATAGAAAGGAAATACTCTTGTTACCTAGTCTAAAACCATCTCTCTTCCTCTTGCTCATCTACCCCAAGACCTGGAATCTTAGGCCAGTGATAAGATGCACAGAGGAGTCTTCCTTTGGATGAAAGTAGGTACTGGTAGAAATCTTGAGTTTTCCTTTAAAAAAATGTAAAAAATCCTTAGTCTATCCCATGCTGTCAGTAATAGTTTTCATCCCCAGTACCAGTTTTACTTACCAAAATTTGCTCATTAGCCTTTCACATTTCCTAAATTGAAGTAATTAGGAGGGGCACCTGGGTGGCTCGGTCGTTAAGCATCTGCTTCCAGCTCAGATCATGATCTCGGGCTTCTGGGACTGAGCCCCACATTGGGACTCTCTGCTCTGTTGGAAAACTTTCTCCCTTTCCCACTCCTCCTGCTTGTGTTTCCTGCTCTTGCTGTCTCTCTCTGTCAAGTAAATAAATAAAATCTTTTAAAAAAAATTTTTAAATGAAGTAATTAGGAAAGAGTATTAGCTCAGCATATTTTTAATGGCAAACAACCATAAAGATAGAAAAATACAAGACACAAGCCCAAGACCAAAAGAAGTGTAGAGTATTAGATAGCATTCCAAGAGATTGAATAAATCCCTCAAATTCTTGGGTCTCAGTTTTCCCACATTTAAAACAGGACGGGAAAAGGAGTTAAAAATATCTCTATAGGATTTTTCAGCCCAAAGGTTTGTAATTGTATCAAAGTTCTGTCTCAATATATCACCAATAACCCTTCTGTTACATCTAGTATTCTTTGATCTTTTCTGATTTTGTTTTGCCTCTGCAGCAGTTGGTACTCTTGACCATTTTCTTCTTTCCCTTGATGTAAGTGAAAGGTTGTGATTTCCTTAAGAACAAGCAACACTTCAGAGCACTGCATATGGTGGTGTATGGTGGATATTTCCCAACCCACAACATCCAAAGGGCATTATTCCAATCAAAGACATCACATCTATGCATATATTATAAAACGTTTCCACTGATGACAGTAAATGTTCTTGTCAAAAAAAAAAATACAAGTGTATTATGATGATTTTCTTTAAAGATAACCTTTTCTAATTCACGTGAAGGGTCTTGTAAGCTGGCAGGACACAGGTAGCAATGTTGATGGAACAGAATGAGTTCAGTTTCAGCCCAGCTATTCAGACTTGAAACTTTACTGTCATCTCTGACTATTTCCTTTCCTCAACAAATGACCAGCATATATTCAATTAACTTTTTTTGAGCATTCACACATTCTAAATTATAAATAAATAAATAAATAAATAAAAGCAGTAGTTCACACAAGCCAACCCTATTAATTCTACCTTCCTCTTCATTTCTCCAGCCACAGTATCTGTCTGTCTCCCTGCCTTTGGTCTCGTCTTCCATGTATATGTCTTCCATACCACTACCAGTTATATCTCTCCAAGACACAGACCTGATCATGTCTTTTATTTTCTTAACAACCACTTATTGCTGAAGAGTCATCCATGATCTGGCCCCACTCTACTCTTCCAGCTTTATTTCATGCTTAGTGGATCCTTAATATATCCTCATCAGAAGAAAAAAGTACGGAATGACTTGGGAAAAGGACAATTATTATTGATGTATTGATGTTTTAATATATTAATGTAAATGTTTATGGCCTAAACAGACAAAGTTTTGCTCAATCCATTTTAACATCCAATTGGGTAAAATAAGTGAAAACTCAGTCCTCCTATTTGGAATCTTTAGATAATTTCACAGAGATTTATAAAGTGTCCAGTATTTCAACCCAGGGACATGTTCTGTTAAAGGCAAAGCAACCTATTATTTCTTATTTTAGAATTGTTTATTACTGAGAGGCTGAAGAAAACTACTCATCAAACTCTCCCTATTATTCACCTATGAATGGGAAATGTAGATGCCTCATCACTTAGTCATTCACAGATTTTAGAACATTTAACTCAAAAATAGATGCTAACTCATATAAGTTCTCTCCTTGTTATTTCTGATCATTAAATTGTCTGTGGCAATAAATCCATTACCCACCATATCAGCTGACAGCTGTATTTAGTTTTCATATAAATTTTCCTTCTGCCAATTGTCTAAATATATCAGGTTTCTACTTATGACTTAAAATGAGTAAGCATCAAGGAGCTAAACTGAGGACTGGTTCTTGCCCCTCCTTAGAAGGTAGCTAAATCTAGAATTTGAAAATGCAATATATTCCTTTTTGTTTTCAGAATTTAAAAGCATAGGATAGACATAATGAATAAAAAAAATAAGAAAATAACATCTGAGAGACACAGGAAGATAAGTAAAGAGCACTTCCCTGTGAGTGGTGGTTTTGTTGTGTGGTTTTCACCTCAGCACGGGTAGCCCGAGAATAGTGGCTAATGGAGAGGTGCACGCAGATGGGCTTCAATCACAGCAGCTGGTTTCCCATTCAGAATGATGGTCCCTGGGACCAAGGATAATCCTATTTTTTTTCTATTTTTCTTTTTTTACAATTGAGTGTTCTTTTTCTGCCAGTCTGTTGAAGCACCACAATCCAAGTAACTAAATACACTTCTCTTGTCCACTTGCCAATTAATTGCCCCACTTCCTCTTCTTTTGTTTGTAATTTGGGTGTGTCGCATTCTGCTTAGCAAATGCATTTCTTTAAACTGTGTATACCAAATTTTTATAAACCCAGTCATAGTATAAATATACTAGTGAGGTCACCGTTTACAGAAAATCTTTGATGAATGCTATTATTTGGTAAAAAATCCCAAAAGCCACCTCTTAATTCCCTTTACTATAAAGTCCAATTTCCACTTATTGAGTTGCATAAAGTGGTCAATAAATATTTTTGGTCATTGGAGTAAGAAAGCTTTCAAATCTACTTTTACTTTGTTTTTAATCAAGACATTTTGAAAGTTCTTACCCTTTAGGTAGCTACCTAAGTGTCAGCTCACCACAGATGTTTATGAAAAGGAGTATTCACCTTCACCTTGGTCTCATGAGTTTACTTGGCACGCACCCGAAGTATTCTCATTTCAGTCAAGTTCATAGTGGTTCCTCGTTTCATGAGTCACATTGTTTTAAGACATTCTGTCTTTGCTTTTGTTTTTCTTTTTTTTAAGATTTCATTTATTTTGAGAGAGAGCAGGAACAGAGAAGGAAGGGCAAAGGGAGAATCAGACTCTCCGCTGAGCAGGGAGCCCTACTGGGGACTTGATCCCAGGGTGCTGGGATAATGACCTGAGAGGAAGGCAGATGCCCAAGCAACTGGGTCACCCAGGCACCCTGAGTCACGTTGTTTTAAATATACGGATAGATTCATCAGCATTATCATAGTTTCTGCATGTAGAGTTTAGTTTAGACTTTTTTTCCACTTCACAGAAACCACCTGGTTCTAGCAGTAACTAAACAAAGGTGTATGTATTGGATGGCACTCAAAGGATCACATGTCAGGATCAAGTTTTATTTGTTGTGTTTTCATTCTTTCAGCATTTCTGGTGAATGAGGTATGCAGAAACTAAAGAACAAATTGTCTAACTGGTGAGGGGGGGGGGAGTGAGAAAACAACCCCCTGTTTAAGTTAATTCATTTAAATATCAAAGTCCCAAATAAAAAGGAAGGTACCCTATAACAACCACTTGATGTCACTGCTGTATCTTATCTCCAGCTTCAGAGGTGGCTAGAAGTTGGCTCCTCTGTAAGTCACCAGAAAAGAAGGAGACAAATGGACTTTTAATCTTTTTTCATGGACATTTTTTAAAAGCTGATGATTGTTTCAGTTTTAAATTGGGTTATTCCACCGTGCTTTTTTTTTTTTTTTCTTGCTCTGCAGAGAAAAGGGAATTCTGTGTAGGGACTGAGCAGATACTAATGGACAAAGACAAATATGTAATTCCCATGTCTACTGTTCTCAAATTAGCCATGTATCAAAATTCATCTAGGGATCTTTGTAAAAACACAGCTCACTGGACTCTACCCAACAATTATAGAATCAGAATCTCTGGAGTGGAGCATAGGCATTTACATTTTTATAAGTTTCTAAAGTAATCCGAATATCAGCAAGGTTTGGGAATTTCTGTTCCACTTTGTGCTACACTTCGGATTTATAATATTAGGGAATGTAAGCTGACATGGTTTTCTATATAACTAAAACAGTTCACATTTTCACATCCTTACATGTCACTTAGAACCAACTTTTGGGATACACCCTAACCCTCATTCAAACCTCTCTTTCATCTCTTTACCTTGATATCACCTCTTTATTTTTCTCTTCCTTAAGTGTTACACAGTATATATTCTCAGAATTGCAATAATTATATATTTTGCTTTACTTACAAGTCTATTTCTCAACTGAAGGAAAGCTGAGCTATGTTCCTTTGCTGTTTTATCCTCCCTTTTATGACAAGCACTATACTAGTTCCAGCATTATTCCTAATAATAAAAACAAACTCCATTACTAAATTTATACATTGTTATATGTCAAATGTATTCTTTAGAAAAAAATAACTCCCTTTTCTGGCCAGTTTTATGCTTGATCCTATGTAAACATTTCACACATGTTTGTACATTCTCTCATAAAACCCTACGTGACTAGTACCATTAACAGATCTTTACAAATGAAGAAACTGAGGCCAGAATTTTGTCTCCCACCCACACACCCCAAGCTTAAATTCAGAAATTCTAATGCAAATGCCTTCTTTGGTTTTTGCTCTCTTTTATTTATTTAATTTTTAGATATTTATTTGTTTTTTGTTTGTTTATATGTGAGAGAGACAGAAAGAGTACAAGCAGGGGCCACAACAGAGGGAGAAGCAGGCTCCCCTCTGCATAGGGAGCCGCAGGTGGGGCTCCATCCCAGGACTCTGAGATCATGACCTGAGCCAAAGGCAGACACTTAACCGACTGAGCCACCCAAGCACTTTGATCTGTTTTGTCTTATCAGATATATGTTCACCGTACTGCTGAGCAATTTATTAAATACTCACTTTGCCACCTTCAAGGAAAGTTAGACTACAAGTTAAATATAAGAGCCCTGCATAATGACATAATATGCAATCTTCTTGATAAGACATATCATTTCTGGTTAGTAGGAAAGATGAGTCAATGACAAACCCCAGAACTGTGAGTCAACTGCTCTGTGACAATCCAACACATTTAGGACATTTCCTAAAATTTTGAAGGGTGAGGGACAGAAAAACCCATACCTTGGACAAAGAACACAATTAGTGGCCCTGCCATGAGCTGATAAATTGAAGATTGTGATGCTTTCTTGTGTTCTTTCAGCAACTCAGTGGCCTTTCAACTCTTCTGTAGAACACTTCAACAATCTCAAGTTTTTTCTTTGCTTTTAGACTTCAAAGGAGATTTGTGATTGAAAACAGATCATTTATGTAATACTGATTCAATTTTAGCATACTGCCTAATTCTGCCTTTTTCCTGACATAACAACTGGGAAGAATATCAAAGCAAAAATTGCATTGCTAAGTCTGCGGATAGCCAAAACAATGATTATACTAGTACCAGATACTTGAAACACTGCCAACAGAAAGAAAACAGATATCATTCATTTTGCTAACTAGACTAAAATTGAAAAAGAAATTCTGAATCTATGCTAGATACCAGGTCCTGTATCTGGTAATCACCCAGCTATGATTTCTTTTTTTTTTTTTTTAAGTTTAAGTGAAATTCGTGTAACATAAAACTAACTGATTTAAAGTGAATAATTCGGTTGCATAAATTACATTCACAATACTGTACAACCACCATTTCTAACTAAATTTCAATGTCTTTTTTTTTTTCCAGTTTCAACATTTTTATCACTCCAAAGGGAAACTTTGTACTCATTAAGAAAATTCTCCTCTTACCCATCTTCCAGCTCCTGGCAACCAACAATCTGCTTTCTGTCTCTACAGATTTACATATTTCCGATATTTCATACAAATGGAATCATACAATATGTGACATTTTGTGTCTGACTTCTTTCAGGTAGCATACTGTTTCAAGATCCATCCATGTTGTAGCATATATCAGTACTTCATGCCTCTTTATGGCCAAATAACATTTTATTCTATGTGTACATTATGACTTGTTTTTCATTCATCTGTTGATGAGCATTTGGGGTGTTTCCATCTTTGGCTAATTTGACTAGTGCAGCTATGAACATATATGTATTTGTTTCAATAGCAGGGTTTTCTTTTTTCTTTCTTTCTTTTTTTTTTTTTTGAAGTATAGTTGACACACAATGTTACATTAGTTTCAGGTGTACAACATAGTGATTGAACATCCGTATACATTATGCTATATTCGTAAGAAGTGTAGCTACTACCTGCATTGTACAACAATATTACAATGACATTGACTATATTCTTCATGCTGTATGATTAACCTCCATGACTGACTCATTCCCAGGCCATTCCAGAGATTATAAATAAAGAGATCAGAATCTCAGATTCATACCTCAGAGCCATACCTCAGAGCCATTCATACCTTCACTAGCCAAAACTTTCTATGAATGACTCTTCACTGACTGCTACAGTTTTCTCATAGGGTCCCCAGAGACAATTTTCTTTAAAAAAAAAAAAAAAAAATACATTATTTAACTTTGAGACATGGTGTTTGTTGTAGAAGGCACAAAATCTACTCCTAACATTAAGGCCTTTGTGAATTTAGACCTCAACTAAATTTCTCAGTTTATGGCCCACTAATCCTCTTTATCTGTGGTTCCCAAACTTGGCTGTCGATCAGAATCTCCTTGAAAGCTCTTTCATGCCCACAGATTCTGATTTAATTGGTCTGCACTGGAGCTCAGGAATCTGTACAATTTTTTTTTTAAGATTTTGTTTATTTATTTGACAGAGAGAAAGAGAGCAAACATGAGCGGGGGGCGGGGGGGAGGGAGAAGCAGGCTCCCTGCTGTGAGGCTTAGTCCCAGAATCCCGGGATCATGACCTCAGCCAAAGGCAGACACTCAACCCACTGAGCCACCTAGGCACCCCAATCCATACAATTTTAAAATTTCCTCCTTGAGAATGTCCAATGGAAAAAAGACAGTCTCTTCAACAAATGGTGTTGAGAAAACTGGACAGGCACATGCAGAAGAATGAAACTGGACCATTTCCTTACACCACACACAAAAATAGACTCAAAATGGATGAAAGACCTCAATGTGAGACAGGAATCCATCAAAATTCTTGAGGAGAACACAGGCAGCAACCTCTTCGACCTCAGCCGCAGCAACTTCTTCCTAGAAACATCACCAAAGGCAAGGGTAAACAAGGGCAAAAATGAACTATTGGGACTTCATCAAGATCAAAAGCTTTTGCATAGCAAAGGAAATAGTCAATAAAACCAAAAGACAACTGACAGAATGGGAGAAGATATTTGCAAATGACATATCAGATAAAGGGCTAGTATCCAAAATCTATAGAGAACTTATCAAACTCAATACCCAAAGAATAAATAATCCACTTAAGAAATGGGCAGAAGACAGGAACAGACATTTCTGCAAAGAAGACATCCAAATGGCCAACAGACACATGAAAAAGTGCTTCACATCACTCGGCATCAGGGAAATACAAATCAAAACCACAATGAGATATCACCTCACACCAGTCAGAATGGCTAAAATTAACAACTCAGGAAACAACAAGTGTTGGTGAGGATGCAGAGAAAGGGGAACCCTCCTATACTGTTGCTAGGAATTTAAGCTAGTGCTGCCATTCTGGAAAACAGCATGGAGTTTCCTCAAAAAGTTGAGAATAGAACTATCCTACAACTCAGCAATTGCACTACTGGGTATGTACCCTAAAGATACAAATGTAGTGATCCAAAGGGGCAAGTGCACCCAAATGTTTATAGCAAAATGTCCACAATAGCCAAACTATGGAAAGAGCCTAGATGTCCATCAACAGATGATTGGATAAAGAAGATGTGGTTTATAGATACAATGGAATATTATACAGCCATCAAAAACCATGAAATCTTGCCATTTGCAACAACGTGGATGAAACTAGAGGCTGTTATGCTAAGCGAAATAAGTCAAACAGAAAAAGACAATTATCATATGATCTCACTGATATGAGGAATTTGAGAAACAAGACAGAGGATCATAGGGGAAAATGAAACAAGATGAAACCAGAGAGAAACAAACCATAAGAGATTCTTAATCTCAGGAAACAAACTGAGGGTTGCTAGAGGGAAGGGGGTGGTTGGGATGGGGTAGCTGAGTGATGAACATTGGGGAGGGTATGTGCTACGGTGAGTGCTGTGAATTGTGTTTAAGACTGATCAATCACAGACCTGTACCCCTGAAACAAATAATACATTATATGCTAATAAAAAAAAGTTTCCTCTTTGATTCTATTTTTTTAGATTCTATTTTTATTATTTATTTACTTGAGAAAGAGAGAGTGAGTGAGTGAGAGAAAAAGAAGGAGCCAAGGGAGAGGGGGAAAGAGAGGGGGAGAAGCAGACTCCCCACAGATCAGGACTCCAGGATCATGAACTAGGTGGGGGGTAGACACTTAACTGCTTAACGGACTGAGCAACCCAGGCGCCCCTTCTCTTTGATTCTAATGTTCAACTGGTTTGGGAACACTAGCCAGATTTATTCTAGTCAGACTAGTTTCTTTTTTTTTTTTTTTTAAGATTTTATTTATTTATTTGGCACAGAGAGAGAGATCACAAGTAGGCGGAGAGGCAGGTAGAGAGAGAGAGAGAGGAGGAAGCAGGCTCCCCACTGAGCAGAGAGCCCGATGCGAGGCTCGATCCCAGGACCCTAAGATCATGACCTGAGCTGAAGGCAGAGGCTTTAACCCACGCCCCCAGACTAGTTTCTTTATCAGTCTTCCAACAATCACACTTTTCCATCTCCACACTTCTTCTATCCACCTTCTTAAAACACTCTGCCGCTTTCCATGTAATTAAACCCTACCTATCCTTAAGATCCAGCTCAGTGAATACCCTACCATAATCTCTATACTTCTTGCACAAACTAGAAAGCAATTTCTTTTGCCTGGGACTTCAGGAATACTGTTTATCT
Organism: Mellivora capensis; assembly: GCA_004024625.1. Lineage (NCBI taxonomy): Eukaryota > Metazoa > Chordata > Mammalia > Carnivora > Mustelidae > Mellivora > Mellivora capensis. Next base: position 126,149 of record PISX010002524.1, on the reverse strand, counting down.
TTCCAATTTATTTGGCAGACCATCTTGTACCACCTACTTTATTGTTGCTTTGAATAATTTTTGACATGCTATTATTATTTAACTTTTAACATGGTTTTGTTTTATCTCCCTATCTATGATGGAAGGGCCTCTAGGGAAGGAATGTGCCTTTTTTCTTTTTGCATACCAAGTTCCTAGCTACTATCTTGCATACTGCTGGTTTTACAAAACAATCTGTTACTTTGATGGCATGTATCTAAAAATTCTAAAATATGCAAGATAATATTTAATATTCACATAGTGCTTTACAGTTTATAAAGAATCTTCCTGTTACTTCGCTTGTCACATTAACCCTAATAAATATGGTAATATTTATTACCCCTCTCTTCAAGGCAGAAACTAAGGCTTAGAGAAGTCTAGTAACCTAACTAAGGTTAAATAAATATTTATTTCTAATTTAATTCTCATAAGGTAAAACCAAATGATTCTAAGGAGTCTGGGGGGTGGGGCATAGGGAAACCCATAAGAGATGAAGTCAGCCTTGTTGTGGAGAGGAAACATTAATTGGACCTTAAAAGACACGGTAGACATAAACTACACAGTCACTGAAGATAGGAGGAAATGAACACCAACAACTCAGGGAGTGAAAAGAATTTTAGCTTGCCTGCTTTAAAATGTTTGTTCTGGAGTTCCATACTGTCAGATAAAGTCAACTTGGTAGGGTGAGGCTGATGAGAAAGATCTTGAATACCAGGATAATTAATGCTGGCTTGATTCTTCATGTAACTGGTTGCTGATAAGGTCATTTTCCCACTTAAGTACTTTCCTGATAATGTCTTTAAAATTTGACTTATTGAGTCAATAACTGCGTTGTTATTTGTGGTCTCAAAGCTTGATGCTTCTGCTGAAATATATGACATTAAAATATTAGCAAGGATGTTCAAAATACAGAGTAAAACATTCTAAACCATTTTCATGGAAGCTCTTACACAGTCATTATTTTAAAGGGACTTCCTTTCTTACCTCGTCTTCTGTAACACAGGACAATCACTAGGATTCCTAGTTGACTTTGGTTCTATGTCCAGAATATTTCTTCAAAAAGTTTCCGGCTATCTGAGCTATAACACTTTGAGCTTAACAAAAAGAGCAGAACTATGGGGCACCTGGGCGGTTCAGTCAGGTAAGTGATGGACTCTTGATTTTGGTCTGGTCTGGGGCATGAGATTGAGCCCCCAGTCAGGCTCCACACTGAGCACAGAACTGGCCTAAAATTCTCTTTCTTTCTCTCTCCCTCTGCCCCTACCCACCTCCCTGTGCCCAGTGCTGCCATGCTCTCTGTCTATTTAAAAAAAAAAAGAGAGCAGAACTGGACAGGTTCCAAATTTGAACTAGTTTAGTTCAACTAAGTAGATGATATTAAGGAATTTTAGTTGCTGCAAGAAACCTTGGGTTGCAAAAATGAAACAAGTGACCTCAGACATGCAGAAGTATGTGTTCTGTCTAGACCTGTTCCTGAAACCATGGAAATCCAGAGCTTTCCAAAAGGCCTTTGCCCTTTACAAAATTGCCACATGATCCCTAACCAAAAGGGGGTAGCTCTAGGAGATTTGCAGTAAGCTCTGGGCTTCAGGTTCGAGCAAAACAAATTGTGAAAACAGATGATTGCTTAATCTTACCTTCATTTAACACATCATTACTTAAAGCTTTAAGTTAAAAAAAAAAAAATGAATGGCGATTCACAGACCTGTACCCCTGGGGCTAATAATACATTATATGCTTATAAAAAAAATAAAAAAAATTTTAAATGAAATAAGTAAATCAGAATCCCATCTTTCATTATAAAGCTTTTTTTTTTCCCCACGAGAAAAAGATAAAAAAATCTGTCCTCACAACTGAACTATATTAAAGGGGGTGGCTGGGTGGCTCAGTTGGTTAAGCATCTGCCTTCAGCTCAGGTCAAGATACCAGGGTCCTGAAATAGAGTCCCGAGTCAGGCTCCCTGCTCAGTGGGGAGCCCGCTTCTCCCTCTCCTGCTGCCACTCCCCCTTCTGTGCTCTCTCTCTCTGTGTCAAGTAAGTAAATAAATAAAATCTTTAAAAATAAATAAATAAACTGTATTTAAGAAAACTAAAATTAAAATGTATTTCTATTATGCATTCATTTAACAAATCCTGTGAGCTTACTATACATATAGATTCTCAGCATTACAGAAGAATTGGTGAACAAAAAGTTTCTAAAAGTTCCCATAGAACTCTCAAGTCAACCACCAGATCCTGAGAAAGAAATCATTGTTGTTTCAAACTCCAAAATGTTGGATTTGCAACTGTGGATAACTGAACTGAGTGTGGACTAGGAGAACTAAGTGTTTTATATTTAGTATCTTGATGAATCTTCTTAACAACCCTGAGAGTCCAATACTATTAATGACAGGACATTCCAAATAAATAACTTGAAACAGTGAATTTAAGTAACTTGCCTAAGGTCACCAAAAAAAGCAACAAATCAAATCCAGTACTGTCTGGCCTCAAGAACACATTACATTCCCCTACCGTTCTATGAGGATGTTTAAAATGTCATTCTATAATGATGTTTGCAAAAGAAAAATAGTAGAGGGGAGATGGGCTTTCAAAATCCAAGCCAGATTATTAGTGTTATTTTTTTAACACAGAATGTAATACTTCCATTTATAGAATTTCAAGGAAATAATAGTATATATGGAAAAAGGACATAAATTAAAAGTGAAGATAATTTGTGAATGAAAATACACATGTATGAATCAATATCTTATAGTCAAATAATTTCCAAAGAATCCAAAAAGTATATAATACAGTAATTTTTAAAATTTAAATAATGCATGACATTGTTAGATCCATATGATATTAGATCTTCTACAAAGTTATAGAAAATCATTTTTTCTGAATTTATCTGATACCTTCATAAAGTTAAAAATCACTAAATGTAGGGGCACCTGGGTGGCTCAGTGGGTTAAAGCCTCTGCCTTCAGCTCAGGTCATGATCCCAGGGTCCTGGGATCGAGCCCCGCATCAGGCTCTCTGCTCGATGGGGAGCCTGCTTCCCCTTCTCTCTCTGCCTGCCTCTATGCCTACTTGTAACCTCTGTCGGATAAATAAATAAAATTTTTTAAAAAATCACTAAACTTTGTTCCCGTCAATCCCAGTTACAACTGCACCCCAAACCATATGACATCTAGGAATAAACCTAAGCAAAGAGGTAAAAGATCTATACTCTGAAAACTATAAAACACTTATGAAAGAAATTGAAGAGGACACAAAGAAATGGAAAAACACTCTATGCTCGGCCTCTCTGGCCGTCAGATGAAAGTAGTGACAGCCATTAATGTAGCAGCTGTGGTCATCCCCCCAGGAGGTACATGCCCATGAGTCATGATTTAAAGGAACTGTTTCTTTTTTAGGTAAAGTCTACATCCAATGTGGCGCTTGAGCTCACAACCTTCAGATCAAGAGTCTAAGCTCCAATGACTGAACCCGCCAATCGCCCCTAAACAAACGGTCTTGAAAGCCTCAGTAACTACAAACAAGTCACTCATTGCCAGCCCTTATGGTTGCCCACCTGGTTTCCGCCTCTCACATCACATTTGGGGTCTTTAAAAAGGATAATTTCAGCCTACATACTGACACTGTACCCCAAATAGCAGACAAGATGAACATCTGCATTAAAGATAAACATCTTAACCCTCACTGGCATTAAAAGTCTCCATCCCAGAGTGGTGTTCCACATGTACATGTTCAGAGCTTCCTTTTCCACTCCTAATTCAGTTTCATTGTATGTGGCTAATGAGAAAACTATTACCCATTGCCTTGGCAACATACCTATTTGCTGAAAGGAGAAATAAAACCTGAGGTTTATTTTAAATTTTCTATCTGCCAGGTCTCTTACACTAAATTAGGAAATATTTTTTTAAAAACAGTAGATATGAGGGCACCTGGGTGGCTCAGTCGGTTGAGCATCTGACTTGGGTTCAGGTCATGATCTTGGAGTCCCGGGATCAAGCCCTGAGTCAGGCTCCACACTCAGCGACGAGTTTGCTTCTCCCTCTGCCCCTGCCCTTGCTCTCTCTCTCTCAAATAAATAAATAAAATCTTTACAAATAAATAAATAAAAGTAATAGATATTAATAGGCTACAAATAGTAATGGGAAATTGTTTCATTCATGAAAATGTGTTAAAGTTTATTGTTTTAAATATGAATCAAAGAGTTCTGATGCCATTAATTTTTTAATGAAGAACATTAAAGAATATTTCTGCTCTAAAATTTATACTATAGTCTTCTAGTAACTTCCAGAATTTTGTGAATATTGGAGTTTCCCATATTGGAATTTATAAATGGTAAAAGAAAATAAAGGTTACTCTAAGGAGACCCTAACTGTAGATTTGAAAACAATAAAAGATTAGTGCTTTAAGGCTATAAGGTATAAATCAGATAAAAATGCAAATTTAAACTCAAGAATTCTTTGAATCCTTATTGCAGATTTTTCAACAGAAGTAACCTAATAATTCAGTTATCTGTTATTTATAATCCACTTCAACATCTCTATGGTTTTACTTTTTTCCCTTTGATTAATAAGTTTCTATTGATAAATGAAAAACAAAAGAAATGGAAGCATTTTCAAATCAACCAAAATTCTAAAAAGTAGCAGATTGCAGAACCCTAGCCAAACACCACAAAAATATTCACAGGACTTTATTTCCATGCCATAATTTGTTGGCCAGAAGCTGCCCTTAGCATTTAATCTTAGGGCTTGCTCACAATTTAGGAAGTCAGCTAGGCAGCATTCCCAGGAAATGCAAAGAATATGACGGGACTTGCACTCTGTTGGAGAAGAAACACATCTATTCTGTGTTTTGGGGGTACAACATCAGAATCTGCATACTTCCTCACCCTGTAGTTAACTATTGCTATTGCAATAGGATTCTCACGTCCAAAGAGATCCTTTTAATGAGTTTATATGTTTATCTTAATTTCAAAGAGGTTGTTATACTGAACCATTGAATTATGAAAGTATTCTAAAATTATTTCAATTTAGTTTGTTTTTTATTTACGGGGAATATTACACAGCTAATTGGTAGGATACCTAGAATATATAATGATATCTAAGTGACTTTTTAAAAGTGAACAAGTTACCAAAAGAGTTTGAAAGCCTAAATAATTATTGCTGACTAACAGTTGTGGCGTACTCATTACGTACCGTAAAATACTAAGTGCTTTTAGGCAAGATTCATTCATTCATTCATTCAACATATATCTGTTGTCTCCTGTGTGCATTATTCTAGGCCTGGAAAACAGCAGTGAACAAAACAACATCCCTGCTTTCCTCAAGTTTATATTCTAGAAGGAAAAAACCAACAATTAGGTAAGTGAGACATAAAGCATGTTCAATCGAATAAGTACTACAGGAAAATAAGCAGCAAAGGGAGACAGTGAGTGGTTCTGTGTGTTTGTGTGTGTGTGTGATCTCATTGAGATAAGTTGACATATGAGCAAAGACCTGAAGGAGGTGAGGAAATCCAAATGTGGATCCCAACAGATATTTGTTAAAGAACATTAAATAAGTACTACTTATTGAGTACTCTTATGAATCTCTTATTTAATCCTCACAGCTGCACTTCATGGTAGGTACTTTTATTGCTCCCATATTACAGGTAAGAGAATTGAGGCTCAATAAACATAAAGAAACTTGTTGAAGGCCACACTATTCACAAAGGCAAGATCAGATCTGAACCCAGATCTGCTTCCCCCACAAAGGGTGAGTGAGGCTTTTAGCCATCTTCCTCCTGTCGAATCACCTGCATATCCCATAACAAGATTTCTACAAGTTCAGTATTGGTACCTACCTAAGAAGATAGTGAATTACAACATCAACTTAAAAAAGAAAACAACAACAACAACAACAACAACTTGAGAGGAAAAAAGTAAACGAAGTTTGGTTCAGTCAAATAAATAAATTTTTCAAAATTCCTCTCTAGTCCCCTGGTGAGGGGTCTAGATAAAGGCAGAGCTGTCCTTGTACATTATGGCTCTCCAGGCACAAAATCAAGGATACCTCAGTGGGTCTTATGAAGGCTGGTACTGAAATGTCTTTCAGTGCAGCACTATCAGGGCTGCAAGAAGAAGCCATGAGTAGGGAGGGGGGAGAGAAAAAGGAGAGGACAGGAACTGAGTCTGATGTTGGAAGTCTCTATCACCACTTCCCCTTCAGTTCACTGATCTTTTCAATTGAATCTCAGCACCAGGGTTGAATGAATACTGAATGTATACTGAATCCTAACTGAATCCTTCACAAGGTATAATCTACTTCAGGAGGGTCCTGCTGTGAGGAATTAAGATCCTCCATCCACAGGACTTCACTTAAGCATTACATTGCCCAAGGCCTTTGACTTGTGGCCACCTGAGAAAGAGGGACAGAACTATCACCACTCTACTATCTAGGCTTTGGGCCCCTTGATTCCCTCTTCATACCCTGGAAGCACGTGTACCTGTGCATGAAGTGTATGTATAAGGGTAGAAATGTATGCACAGGAGAAGGGGGGTGCTGTGTTCGCCAGCCACTCCAGACCTGAACAAATGGAGTTTTGCAGTAACTGAGTGATTTGAGAGAAAGTGAACATACAAACCCAAGCAATTAAAGGGAAGATTATCTTACTTAATACCAGGGACAGATGTTTTTCTTTCTGCCTATCAAGTCCAAAGAGGAAAATCAGGATGAGTGACTTGCTGTAAACTTTAAGGTCAAGGACCCTTTCTGTTGAGCTTGGCTCTCAAGTTCTCAGTAGTCAACTGCGCATGAAACATAATTAATAGCAAGATAAATATAAGTTGTGGAAGATACAATGGAAAGTCAGAGGCCACTTCCATGGGCCCTCTACAAAAACCCCATCATAAACAGACTTAATCAACGTTAGCAGGGCTGTTAAACAGTATCACCTACTAAAAGCAAGCTCTTCTCTAGAGCTCTTATTGGAGTTTCTCTCTGTGGGCGTGTTCGTAAGGGAGTGGGTGAGCAAAAGTGTACTGGGTACAATTTGTGTATTTACAAGAGAAAACAGAAGCTCTGAATGAGGAAGAACATATGTTTCTGGGACTGCATCTGTGCAAAAAGTACATAGCCCCTGAAGTTGTACGAAAAAAAAAACCCCAACCTTTTAAAAAAGTCTTTTATTTCACACACATCATCTTCTTGGCACCTTTCCCTCCTACTGCCCTTTCTCACCCTCAGGTCCAGGAAAACCATGAAATGTTGAACAGTCTGGCAGAGGCTGCCTAACCAGATAAAATGCTCACCCGGGGATCCCACAAGCAAATCTTAGCCCAGGATCATAAGTGACTCTCCAGGGCGCACCTGCCTAGAGGGCGGCTGCTTCTGCAATTAAGCGGAAATCACATCCTCTGCCAGAGCGGCGCGGACGCGGAGCACTACCACCAGAGCTGGGCGCGGCCCCCGCGGGCGCAATCCGAGGTGACTCGGTGGGTTTGCGCGGCCCCGGGCGGACCGCGCCTCGCACCGATCTTCCCCGCGGGGCGTCCCACCCGCCAGGTGTCTGCGCGCGGCCAGCCCCGCCCCCCGCTCCCAGGCCGAGTGCGCCTGCCTGGCCGAAGCCGCGCCCCCTGCCCGGGTGGGTAGGGGTGGGGGCGGGGGTGAAATCAGGGCCTCTGCTCTTCAGGCCGCGCTCTCCCCGGCCCGGGCCTCTTACCAGGCGTGGGGGAGGCGGGGCCGGAGGCGGGGCCGGGGCGGCGGGGCGGGGCTCGCGCCAGTGTCCCGAGCTCCGCCGCAGCTTCGTCCGCAGGTCTCCCAGCAGGCAAGCGGCTTCGTCGCCCCCTCCGGCCCCATGGCAGCCCCCGTCTCCCCGACTGAGTGCGGCTACATCCGGACAGTCCTGGGCCAGCAGATCCTGGGGCAGGTGGACAGCTCCAGCCTGGCTCTGCCCTCCGAGGCCAAGCTGAAGCTGGCGGGGAGCAGCAGCCGCAGCGGCCAGGCGGCCAAGAGCCTGCGGATCCAGGAGCAGGTGCAGCAGACCCTGGCCCGGAAGGGCCGCAGCTTGGTGGGCAACGGTGAGTGGAGCCCAGCCACACCCCGCAACGCCCCCATCCCACCCTTTATCCCTTCCCCTTCTTCATTCTCTGCGCCCTGTTGCTTCGACTGGCTGCTTTCTGAGGGTGCGGGACCTGGTGTTCTGCCCACCTGTTGCTCGCGGTCCCTTTGTATGACCTGCCGCGCCTCCAGACTCAGACCCACTTACTTCGGGAAAGCACTCTTCCTCACCTTCTTCGTATACGCATCTACATGTATTTATATAAATATGAAAGATTTCAATACAAGATTTTCACCCCTTCCTTAACACTCTCCTCCCCCAACCCCCACCACTAGAATCGTGGACTTAATCTGGAGGCTCTGGGAGTCTATAAACACTTTGAGATTCTATGCAGAAAACTGGTATGCTCATTTTTTTTGGAGGAAAATGCTTCTAGCTTTTATTAGATTTTTAAGAATCTATACCTCTCTGAATTTTTTGAAAGAGAAAACCTGAAAGTACGGCCCTCCCTTTTACAACCTGTAAATTGCGATTGTGGTGCCTCGCCCAGGTATTTCGGGGCGCTCCACCCTGTGTACGGAGCGAGTGGTTGGTCTAGGAAGTGAAAAAAATTGAGTAGGAGGCTTTGGGCCAGAGAACAACTACACCATCCCGCGGAGGAGGAAGGGGACTTTGGCCCCGCCAGCAGCAGCCTTGCCCGCCTCGCTAAGGCAAGCGGACGTCCTCTTGGGCACAGCCCTGGTCTCTCCAAAAAAATTAAACTTGGACGTGAAAGGAGTTCAAAAAACAATAGCACTATATTAGTCATTTATAGGGGAGGTGGAAGGGAAGATGGTAAACCAGTTGCGAAGATTAGAGAACATGATATCACTTTCTCCTTTGCTAAAAGTCAGATAATCAAAGTAGTAACTCTTTTATTAGTAGTTTGATTAATTTTCTTTATTATAAAAGCATTAAAGGCTTATTACAGAAAAGAGAAGAGAAAACTAATTGAAGGATTAAGTTGGGATATCTGTTTCCTGCCTTGTTGAACTCTTTCTTGAGGACCTAACTTGGGCAATGGCAAATGTGGAACCCATTAGGGAAAAAACCCAGCATACCCTGGGAGGCTATATTGTTTTCAGTTTGTGAAAGAATCCTAAAGAATCAGGCAGTCAATATTTACATACTTGAAAGGTAAAGAGAAGATATTTAGTGATCTCAGTTAATACAATTCCCTACTGTGTGCCAAGAATTGAACTATGTAGTTTGCATTCATTGTATTATTAAGTTCTCAAAAAAAAAAAAAAAAACCAAAACTTTTGTCCTAGGTGTTTTAATCTCCATTTTACAGATGAGGAAACTAAGCAGTTAAGTTGACACTCAAGTAAGTAGAAGAATTGGTATTAAAACCACCAAGCCTGAATTTTTAAACCACTCATCAGTTATATTGTTAAGCTTTTTGGTTTTTAATACAAAATGGGATTATTATTAGACCCTGAGGTCTCCCTGGTCTCTTCTCACTTTCCTCTAAGTAAAACTGAGGTAGTTCTGTGAGTAGGGAGGTCTAGACAACACTAAACTGCCACAGTACATGGAAAAAAAGAACCTAAATTTGCATTTTAGAGTGTGACATCTGAGGCTAATTTTTGATGAGTGGCATCACTGCATCCTGTTAATCTTTGCAGATTCAGTGTTAAGCTGAAATCAAACTAGGGCATTGTGCTTGGGGGACACAGGGGATGCTCATTAAGTGTTATTTCTTACCCTCTGAAAATGGCTAACCAAAAGAGCAACTAGACAGCCGCGATTCAATGAGTGGGGAACATCAACAAAAAGAAAGGGATCATCTTGCTGAACATCCACTGTGTGCTTAACACTGTTCTAAAATCTTCATATGTTTGCATTTCATTAAATCCTTGAAACAATTGTATAAAAAGAATGCATCAGTCTCTCAATATTTATTGGTTTCTTTGCCCCAAACGCACCATGATCTGTCCTCCCTATAACATGGCAAATTCATATTGCTTGATGACTTCAAGAACCATCAAATGAGTCTGTTCTTCATGAAGAGCACTGTGCACGGGTTGCATTAAAGACTTGTACTTGCTTTTAGGCAAGAAGTTTAAAGTCTAAGAAGGAAACCTCCTCTAAAAAACAGTGTTATCACATAAAAAATAGCAAGCAACCCAAAGATGAGCAGCTAAAACATTATGGAGTTTAGAAGTACAAGTTAGACTACTAGCTGAAGGGAATTTTGAAAAGCTTCTTAGAGGAACTGGGATTTTAGATCTCAAAAATTCAGTAGGACTGGAGAGGGGTCGGTGGCTGGAGGAAGACCATTCTAGGAGAGAGTAGCGGGAATATTCCATAGTTCAGAGAATGATGTGGTAGGGACAAATGATGTCTTGGTGCTTCTGCTGGAATGCTTAGGGCAACTTCTTGAATGGTTCTGCCTACTAAGAAACAAAGTGTTTGAAATATTTTGATTACAGCAGGAGCTTCCCTGCAAGCCGAAATACACTCAGCAGCCTACACAGAAGTACAAGTCAGGCAGAGAGATAAGGCTGCTAACAACACCTACTTAGTCCAGAGCCTCAGCTTTCTGAGACTTAAAAAGGAAATCGGCTTCAAAGGAATTTAACATTAACATGCCGTGAAACAATTACCAAAGGTGGTTCGTGTTTGTTAATTAAAGTTCTTTGGAAAGGCCTGGGGGCTTGTAATGGTTGTGAGTATTGTTTTTATTATTTCCGTATTACTATCATGTCTCTAAAGTTGGAACAGACAAGCAGTTGTTGGAGTAGGGCTGGTCTGGAAAGAATCCTGTACCAACACAAGAAAAGTCTGGGAAGAAAGGGCCCCGGTGTTAACTGCCTTTAGTCCCAGAGCCCTGGAGAATTCTGAATTGTTGACATACCTGCAAGATTGGGGCAGCAGATAATCTGCTGAAAACGGAGATGTGATAAATGAGGCTGATTTGATAAATATCCTGCAAGGGCCTTGAATACCTCAGTGTATAGGTGGGTGGTTTTCATTGTAAATCATTCTAACCTTTGTTGCTGTTTTAAACTGTGCTGAGCATTTTAAAGTTGGCTGTAACTCTTGTGTGAGGAGGCTGGGTTAGAGGGCAGGGGGCTCAGAGGTGTGTAGCAGCATTGTGAAATGAGTGAATATATTGTAGGGAATTTTAAAAATCACTTTATAAACAAAAGCAGAAGACATTTAAGAACTGCAAGTATTAGCAACTGAAAAAATTTAGTGTCCATATCCTATTTATTGCACTTACTTTGAAAGTACTACTATACTTAATACACAGTTCCCCCAGGTGCTTGAATGGGGAAGAAAGTCCTGTTTTAAATTGTTTTATGTAATACTTGTAAAACACAGCGAACAATATCCTAATAAAATTTGCAACTTCTTTGGAAATCCACCATAAAAACTTGAAGCACGTCATTTACTTAGTTTCCCTGGCCAAGATGTTTTGAGTATCTGTCAACAGAGGAAATTCTGGAGAAGGAACTGAAAATTGGTTAAGGAAGCAAGAAAGGTTATTGTTAATAGATGTTATTGGGGAGTCGGGGTGGGGAAGCTGTTTGAATCCTGTATGCATTATTTGTTTGCCAAAAAGGCATTCCAGGAATGAAGCAATTCTGGAAGCAAGGTGGCTAGTCCTTCAGAAAGTGGGAAGGATCAGGAGTGGGGGGGGACAAAAGAGCCAGATGGTGGGGTGGCAGAGATGTGCCCAGGCTGCTCTGAATGTAGTTATGTCACTAGCGCCACTTGATTTAACGTACCTCTGTGTTTGCCTAATATTGCCCATGGGCTACTTTTTGTTTAATGTCTAGCAGATCAATTGCAGTGAGTACAGAAAAAGTGTAGGTTTTTAATTTAGTTTTGTGTTTTTGTTTTTTTTTTTATAAAGATTTTATTTATTTGAGAGAGAGCTCGAGCATGAAGAAGCAGGGGGAGCAGCAGAGGGAGAGGGAGAAGCAGGCTCTCCACTGAGCAGGGAGCCCCATCTGTCCCAGGACATTGGGATTATGACCTGAGCCAAAGGCAGAAGCTTAACCAACTGAGCTACCCAGGTGTCCCTTGTTTTGTTTTTTAGAAATTCTTCTGATTATACTTAATAAAAGGAAATAGAGTGTTAGCAAAAACTGTATTCCACACCCTTAGAAACAGAACACATACTTAATGCATAAGGTCTTGAGTGAGATTGTAGTAGAAATCTTTCAGAATTAGTGGAACTATGACAATGTTTGATTTTGATTATAAAAATTTAATGCTCTATGTGCCACAGATAAAATGCAAGACATTCCCTTCAAGAGAAGAATGTTATTTAGGTTTTTTAAGAGGCTCCTTTAATGTTATCTATGCCCTGTGCTAGAGGTTCCAATGATGGGAACAGAGGGGAATTCACCTGACTTAACTATTTGTGGTATTTGTTGTTCACATTGGCTCATTCTTCAAGCGTTGTTTTGGTTATTGGCTTTAAAACTTATTTTCTCATGTATTAAAATAAGGATATACGTATATGCGTTATTTTATCTTCAGATATAGTTAACTGATTTTATACTAAAATTGAATTTCTGGTCTGGTCAGTAAAAGCTTTCTTTTTTCTTCTTTTAAAGATTTTATTTATTTGAGGGGGAGAGAGAGAGAGAGAGAGCAAGCAAGCAAGCAAGCAAGTGCTAGCTGGTGAAGTGGAGGGTCAGAGGGAGAAGCAGACTCCTCCTGAGCAGGGAGCCTGATGCGGGACTGGATCCTGGGACTCCAGAATCATGACCTGAGCCAAAGGCAATCGCTTAACCAACTGAGCCACCCAGGCGCCCTATTTTTTCTTTTCTAAGAAAATAAACATGTTATTGGCCATCTATCTATGATAGTAATGAAATATAACAAATATGTTGCTAGAACTTCTGGAATATATAAACCAGACTTGATTAATAGATCCCATAAAAGATCATTTGTTCCCATCTCAGATGATATCCACGAATTTAAAATTATACAATTCTTAGACAAATGCTGGACTACAACTATTTTGTGCATGTACACAAATGTATGAAGATGTAAACCATACTTCTCCTGGGGAAGTAAACAGTAGAAGGCAGCGTAGCAAGTGGGAATTAAAAAATGAGGAGAAAATCGTTGTATTAAGGTGAACCATCTTGCTTGCTTGACTTCTTATGGTAGGAATAACAGAATTTCAGATCCTGTTACAATAGAAATATTTAAAAATATATTTTATATCTTTTGTGTAATGTCAGTGATGATTGGATATTGAACATAAAAAGAGTTTTTATGTTCTTAAGTGCTTAAAATGAGGTAGGGAACCCAATGTGTTGACTTGGATAGAAATGCATATTTTGAAGAAAAAAAGCCTTGAGCATTTGAAAATGCAACTTGCCATTACTATTAGAAGAATCCACATAGTTGGGGCTCCTGGGTGGCTTAGTCATTAAGCATCTGCCTTCCGCTCAGGTCATGATCCCAGGGTACTGGGATTGAGACCCATGGGCTGCTTGCTCAGTGGGAAGCCTGCTTCTCCCTCTCCCACTCCCCCTGCTTGTGTTCCTTCTCTTGCTGTGTCTGTCTCTGTCAAATAAATAAATTTTAAAGATCTTTAAGGAAAAAAGAAGAGGAATCCATATATTTATATTCTTAGAATAATCAGATTTAGGCTTAACACTGATAATCCCATGATCAAAGTACTGAAATCTCTTGATTTCCAGGAGAAAACATTGCTTATTGGAAGCTTAATAAATTATTCCCACTAAATCTTGAATCTCACTAATATATCCATAGGATGGGCATAAGGAGGACCACATCAGAATTATTGTATTGTTACCTTTGTCTTTGATGGAGGAAAACAAATGGGAACTTTTCTTGACAGATAATAGGAACTTATAAACCACCAAAATATTACAGGTTAATAGTTAAGGCATACAGATAAGAGAATAACAATAAATATTCAGCATCCAGATGTAGAATCAACCTTGCTAAAAGGAACATATCCTGTCTACTCACTCAAGAAGAAAGAGTCTGCTTATATTAGAGGGAAAGAAATTTTTTCTCCTCTCTATTTTCCCAGAATGACAGACACAGTAGAAAATACTTGAACACCTTGCATCCACACCAAGGCAAGAGCAAAATGTAGGACTGCCATCCTCCTATTTTGACTCCACTGTGGCGATCCACAGGATGGATATGGGCCCAAAGCACTATGTGCACACTGAATTGGTGTAACTAGGATATTTCAAATGGATAAGGAAATATGCCTAATTAACAATGAACTCGTGAAGTGCTGATGCAGGACTCTGCTAGAAGCAGTAGTACAAATATGATTCTTTATGTCAGGATAGTTAAGATAAGACAAACTCTTCCTGCTTGGATCTGGCCTCACTCCAAGTCATTCCTCACCTCACTACTAGAGTAAACTTTCTGAAGTCTCACTGCATCATTTCTTGATTTGAATTCCTTCAGTTCCTTGCTGCTATCAATGTAGTTATTCCACTACGAGTAAAATTCTCATTCTGCATGACATTCCAAATTCTCCATGGTGTGATGCCTGCAACTTCTCAAACTTCATCTTATCACCCCTACTCCTACGCCTCTCCAAACAAAACACGTGTGACTTATCTTACTTGGTGTTCCTATTCCTGCCACCCTCATCCCTCCCTTCTCCTGGCCTGGTTAACCTCTTATCCGCCCCCTCAAAACTCAGTAAAGTGGTGTTGGATGGACACTATCTCAGAGGGTAGAGAGAGATCTTGAATGCAAGTTAAAGATTTGAGATTTGCAAGACACAGAAGATGTTTCAGTAAGAGAGAAATGTGAAAAATGCAGGGATTTCTGAAAATACATTTGGAAGATTTGGTGCAAGGAGGATTTTAAAGGAGAAGGGACAGCAGCTCTGAATGAGTTGGGAGGGAAGAGATTAGCCCTGGCATGTGAGAGGGAGGAGGAAGATATAATGACTTGAGACTCATTACAAAAACCTGTAGTGAGTTTTTAAAAGAAAAATAATTAAGTTTGTGGGTTCTGTAAATTCATCTTTTTGACCATTGTGAGTATAATGTGATATTTGTCATTGCAGTTCTAAAGTCATTATCAGATAGCTCAGCAAATGAATTGGCAGGAATGCCAAAGTAAGGAGACACGTGGCAGAATTGATAGATTTGGAAATTTCCAGGATGTATCAACGTAGGACTTCATCAGTGTGCTTAAAATCACATATTCTATGAGGACCTATTCCGGCTACTCAAATGAAGTGCATGCCATAGACACCTGCAGTATATGAGTCCTTCTTAATATGTATTTTTGTGGTTATCTTGAGCAGTAATTTGAGGATTATCTCCCACATGCCATAAACAGATCTATCGGAGGATAACCTGAAGCTGCTTGGGGAGGCTTCTGAAAAATAAGGCCTTCCTTGGGGCACCTAGATGGCTCAGTGGTTTAACATCTGCCTTTGGCTGGGGCCATGATCCTGGGGTCCTGGGATCGAGTCCCACATCGGGCTCCCTGCTCACCTGGGAGCTTGCTTCTCCCTCTCCTTCTGGTGCTCCCCCTGCTTGTGCTCTCTCTGTGTCTGTCTCTCTCTGTGTGAAAAATAAAATCTATTTTAAAAATTTGGGGGAAAAAATGAAAATAAGGCCTTCCAATGGCTGACTGGTATCTGGTGTGAGGGAGAGTAGCCCCAGACTAGTTGCACAGTGGTACATGGCTCGTGTGGCCCATCCTGTGAGGTAAGTGGTTCTGTCCTTGGCATATTCACCTTCCCACTATTTCCCCAGTTCCGATTCCTGGAATATCAGCTTTGTAAGAAAGTCCCAGCTCGGCCTTTCCAACTGTATACCCAATATACCAGTTGTTTCTCATAGTCAATGACGTAAGTTGTGTTACCTGGTCACAATAAGCATTGCACAGTTTTTGTTAATTTTTCAATCAGCAAGAGCATGAATAGACTTCGACCTACTTTGAAGTATATCTTTGCCATGGTCTTTAAACCAAATTCCATTCATTTTCCAGCCTCAGCAAGTACTAACCTGAGTTCTACACCTATACATGCTGTAGAATTGTGGTTTCCACAAATATCTAGTCATTTTTCTTAGAAAGTAAGAACAGAAGATAAAAGAAGTTGTTTGTTTGTTTTTAATGTAAATCCAGGGAAATAAACCTTGTGTCATAGGCACACACAGGCAAAGAAAAATCCTTCACTGGTTCCTGAGTCCTATTGTATGGTTCTTGATGGGTCCTAATGTAATTCATGTTTTAAGCTCCTACTTTTGTTAGTAAATGACTTTAAGGATCCATTTAAATATGAATTCCCCTATACAGATTTCTTCCAGTAGGTTTCAGGATGCCCTTTCTCACCTGTAATAACATACCCCCAATTTTACTCTTAAGGAAGGAGTTAAATCTTTTTAAGGTATGTGAAGAAAGAGAACTACTATTCCCAGAGGTTGCTGCAGAAAGGCCAAATAAAAGAAGATGATAGCTCTTAGACTTCTGGGCTCTCTTCCCACCAAAAGACCATTGTCAGCCTACACTGTGAAGGCAGCGTCTTGTGACCGGCACAATTAAGTGTAGCATTTAAATCAATATCAGTAGTGAATGCCTGCTGAAGTCTATGTATACATCTAACCATACCTGTTTTCATGGGAATTTCTTGTTTCCAGCTCTACAAATTCTCATCTTAGAGCCTAGGGTGAACCAAATCAGTTTTTTAAACATGCCCAGAAAGTACTAGAAGCTTGAGAGAAATTATGTGTGTGGTTTTTTTTTTTAATTCGAATGCTATTCTAATAGAAGCAAGTTATATAAAGGTTTTGTTTGCTTGTTTGGCAGTTCTCAATCATCTATTTACCATAAGGGTAGCTGTAGTTGATTTTTTTAAAACATGCTCAGATATAGCTAAGAGTCACAGAGGCTTGTCAGTTTGATTTTATAAGTGTATTAAATTTAACCAATTAGGTAATAAATCTGCTCACAAAACCCCCAAACAAAAAACTGATTATGGAAGTCAGTTTATTTTTAACCCTAACAGTAATCCATTATTTTGGACAATACTGGCATACATAACCAGAAACCAAGATATTTTCCCCCTAAAAGCT
Organism: Mellivora capensis; assembly: GCA_004024625.1. Taxonomy (NCBI): domain Eukaryota; kingdom Metazoa; phylum Chordata; class Mammalia; order Carnivora; family Mustelidae; genus Mellivora; species Mellivora capensis. The sequence goes on along the minus strand of PISX010002524.1, from coordinate 109,003 downwards.
CCTTAGGGAGTCCTATCATTCAGATTCACGTTTGGACCAGGAAAGAGAGAAAATTACATTATCCTGTAAGTTCTACACCTTTGCAGTCTTCTGAGCAGTTTGGAATCCTTCCACCATCACAATCAACTCCCATCACCCCACCCTATCTATCATTGCTTTGACCGTATTGCTTTTTATTTGAGAAGGTGGAGTTTAAAGTTGTTCTGTAACTACAGTCTTCATTCCTCTTATAAAATGTCTCTGGCATTCTTAGATGGAAAGGTATGGGTAATGTTGCCCAATTAATATTAATTTGAAATAGTTCCTATAAATCATCACCTTCTTAGGAGACACAAGAAGCACATTTGCACACTGTGCAAATGAAATGAATGGCTGGAAGAACCACAATACTGCCATTGTGATCCTCGGTAGCTGGGTCAATCACAAATAACCAGAGAAAGTTAAATTCAAGATCACTGGTAAATTTACCAGAATAAAAATTCTGCAACACAGTGTAAATTAAAGAATGCACTCTAGTTTATCCCTCTTTTTTGAACAGATTACTTCATGAGAAAGGGTAAAAAACAAATTTTCATAACCCAAATTCTAAAAAACGATCTCATTTTTGTATATTGCTTTACAGCTTTAAAAGCATTTGAATATATGCTTTCTCAGGTAAACCTCTCTCAGCCACTCTGTTAGTAACTAAAATTATGGGAAACTGAGGCATATAAGTGATTTGTCTAGGTACACAGAAAGTAGTAGAGGCTCCAGGCCAAGTCCACAGATTTCTTCTGTTTAGGAAGAAACCTGCCTCATTTTGTGATGTGAACAACTTCTTTGAAATATAATGATACCCTAATTTTCCATGTTAGAAAGTCTGAATTTTCATGTTGGTTTATTTAAAGTAGGTTGTGCCTGTAAGTATGCTATGCTTACTTTCGTTTGCTTTCTTTTTATGTTTTTGAAGAAGGGCATGGCTGAGTTATTACATATGTTTAGTTATTATTATTTATTTATTCCTCTGAACAGAAAATGACTTGTCTTAAAGATATGTTTCCATCCTATATATATATATATATATATATATATATTTTTTTTTTTTTTTTTTTTTTTTAAATTCCACCCAGTTCAAAATTTCTTTAAAATCTTAGAATACAAGGGTACCTGGGTGGCTTCATCAGTTAAGTGTCTCCCTTTGGCTTAGGTCATGATCTCAGGGTCCTGGGATCAAGCCCCACATCAGGCTCTCTGTTCAGTGGGGAGTCAGCTTCTCCCTCTCACTTTCCCTCTGTCCTCTCCCTCCCCCCCAAATAAATAAAATCTTTAAAAACATAAAATCTTGGAATACAGCTGCTAATTCATCTTTAAGCCACTATACTGACGGCGAATTCATGACTGCCTAGGCAAATCAGTCTGCATTGCTTGTTGTTTGAGACTGGCCTTTTAACCAGTGAAACCTGCAAGCGGAAGTACCAGGAGGTACAGCCTTTGCCACACAGGAAGAGAGTCTGTGATTTAAAGATCCAAACTTATTTTATTCCTTGTTCCCAACTGTGTTGTAGTTATTTTGGGAACCAGTAAACTGGTCTCAATTCATTCATCTGAAAACTGAGGGATAAATTTCCTTTTAAGGACTTATGTCAGCAAATAAAAAATTAATAGTTGCAGAGTATTTGGAGAGTCCCAGATGAAGATTCTAGAGGAAAGAGAATGATTGCTTTTGGTTTTCCACTCAAAACCTGTGACAATGACCCCACCAGAGCTTTGGTAAATGGCAATTCCAGAAAAACTACAGTGCAGTCAAACAGCAGAGACCGGTGGAAATGAGGAACCCAGAGTTCAAACGTGATACAAAATTGCTTTGCAATCTAAAGCAAGTAATTAAGTTTCCCTATTTATAAAGGAGATGATAGGAGCTGGCTCTGCATCACAGGATATTGGAAAGAAACATATAAAATAATTGAACTCCTTGAAGAAAAGTAATACTGAGATACAAGGAGTTCATGTAAGTTGCTTTAAAAAGCCTTACAGCCCCCAGCAACAATGTGAGTTAAACATTTTACTTCAATAGGCCTGATTATAAAACTCACTGATGAGCTATTTTGATAAGATACGTTGTTTAGCTGGATCTTTTCCAAAGATTCTTACACATTTAGAAAATCCTTGCAGGAATCTCAGCTTCAAAATGGAAGTAGGCCCCTATTAACTGTCCCTGAATGTCTGTGGGAAAGTAGGGGAGGGGTAATCCTTAATACTGCTGGTGATGATGGGCTAGAGGGGCCCAGGGAAAAAATTTGCATGGTTTTAAAAACTGTGCCCTTACATCATCAGCCCTGAATTAATAGTTCTAGCTACCATCCACATAAGTTATTAGTATTTTCCCATTCTAGATTGCCCCTGACTCATACTCAGTTTTCATATAATCTAAAATTCTGGAATGACTTTTTTTGAGACACGGTAAATTTGATTTCTACACCTCCAGTGCTGAGAGCACCCTAGTCCCCAGACCCTTCAGTATGAGAGCCTGGATGTCCCCTAGCCCTGCCCAGCTAGCCTCATTTTCTCCACGAGGAGGTGTGGCCTGCTGCCCTGCTTTTCTGATAGCCTGGGGTGAGGAGTCTGGGTGACCGAAGCCTCGCATCGGAAGCATCCCAAGGAAGGATCCCTGAGAGCAGAGCTGGGGCCTAGGACAGCCTCAACCGGCCTTTAAGCTGGGCGGGAGCCCCAGGCGGACATGGAGATTTGAATCTTTAAGGCATTGCAGCCTTTGTTCTGAGGTTGTAAAGAATTCCTTTCCCTCATTCCGTGTGGAGGTTCTCTGTCCTTGAGGTTAAAATTTAGGGGGAGTGGGCTGCATTAGACCACCTGGTAATTCCACAAAAGCACTCATTCGTAGTGCAGAGAATGGTTTCATCCCCTGCCTAACTCTCGGTGCCTAGTACCTCAACCCCAGGCTTGGCCCCTTTTAAGCGGATGTTTTCATTGACTGCACTGACCCACCTTGCTGTTTTTACAAACTGTCTTGTCTACTAGTAATGAGTCATGATTCTCTTTGTCACCATTATATTTATGCACCTACACCCTTCTCAGGGAACTTAAGAATTTCCACCCCAGAAATAGAGTTCTCTTTCCTCCAACTTAAGAAATGGAATGTTTTTTGTTTGTTTAAAGATTTTTATTTATTTATTTGACAGACAGAGATCACAAGTAGGCCAAGAGGCAGGCAGAGAGAGAGTGGTAAGCAGGCTCCCTGCTGAGCAGAGAGCCCAGGACGGACGGACGCACACGCACGCAGCCGCTGGGATCAGGACCTGAGAAGAAGGCAGAGGCTTTAACCCACTGAGCCATCCAGGCACCCCAAGAAACAGAATGTTTATGCAATGGACCACCTGAGCCAATAAATGACTTCCAAATTCCTCAGTTTTATAACAGACATTTTTGGATCTTTGGAGTTTTTTGTTGTTGTTTTTAAAAGATTTTATTTATTTATTTGAGAGAGAGAGAGAGACAGAGATAGCGAGAGAGAAAAGAGCAGGGAAGAGAGAGAGAACCAGGCTCTCTGCTGAGCAGGGAGTTGGTTGTGGGACTCAAGCTCAGGACCCTGGGATCATGACCTGAGCTAAAGGCAGATGCTTAACCCACTGAGCCACCTAGGTGCCCCCATTTTTGGATCGTTGTAAAAACTGTCTCTCCTCATTGTTCCTTTTTCTTACAAAAAAATTTAGTATTTTTAAAAATACATTTTTATTCTTAATTCAACTTTTACTTTGAAATCTTATAAAGAATGTTGTGATAACATTTGGTCATTTCCCATATCCAAGGGTGATGTTAAGCATTTAAAAACACTAATATAGGGGCGCCTGGGTGGCTCAGTGGGTTAAAGCCTCTGCCTTCAGCTCAGGTCATGATCTCAGGGTCCTGGGATCGAGTCCCACATCGGGCTCTCTGCTCAGCAGGGAGCCTGCTTCCTCTTCTCTCTCTCTGCCTGCCTTTCTGTCTACTTGTGATCTCTGTCAAATAATAAAATCTTTATAAAAAAAATAAAAACACTAATATAAACCCGATACTTGTTATTGGTCTTAATTACTTAAATCCGTTACGTAATCTTTACTGATTGGCCCACTTAATATTTTACTATATGCTTGGTTGCAGGAAATCTTCACCGAACCAGCAGTGTTCCTGAGTATGTCTATAACCTACACTTGGTTGAAAGTGACTATGCTGGTGGGCGTTCACCTGGTATTAAAACCTATGACATGCTAAAGGTAGGATACCAAGGAATAACCCTAGTTATCAGATTACCATGAAAACATTTTTAAACTTTCATAGTTTTTTAAAAAAATTTTGTAGATCTTAATTTTTTTACTTTTTTTTTTTTTTTAAGTAAGCTCTGTGTCTAACATGGGGCTTGAACTCATGACCCTGAGATCAAGAGTCACATGCTCCACCAACTGAGTGAGCCAGGCGCCCCTTCCATAGATTATTTTTTGCTGTTTACCTTTCTCAAATATTGCCATTTCCTTAACTAATTATATGAAGATTGATGTTATGTGGACACCAGGGAAAACTTGGGACTTTATTATTATTTTTTTTTAATTTATTTGTTGAGAGAGAGAGAGAGGAAGAGGAAACAAATAGGGGAGGGAAGGAGAAGCAGGCTCCTCGCTGAGCAAAGATCCTGATGTGGGGCTCAATTCCAGGACCCTGGGATCGTGACCTGAGCTGAAGGCAGATGCTTAACTGACTGAGCCACCCAGGCGCCCCAAAACTGGGAACTTTAGTATCAAGTCCTAGTACAAACAACTAGTCAATCCTTTTTTTTTTTTTTTTTTTTTTTTAAAGAAAAGTGGCCAACATCTTCATGTGAGACAGAGAAATGGACACCTTATGTAATAGTCCTGGACTCCTTGGTCTTTAGCAAAGATGAAAACTGACTGATGCCACATTTAAACTTTGTTTCTCTGCAGACAGGCACCACTGCCGCTTATGAAGGTCGCTGGGGGAGAGGAACAGCGCAGTACAGTTCACAGAAGTCGGGGGAGGAAAGATCCTTGAGGCAGCCTCTGAGGAGACTTGAGATTTCTCCAGACAGCAGCCCTGAGAGGATTCATTACTCACACAGTGATTACCAGTACAGCCAGAGAAGCCAGGCTGGGCACACTTTGCGGCACCAGGACAGTAGGAGATCCACCCTCCTTCTGCCGCCTCGATATGCTCGCTCAGAAATCGTTGGTTTCAGTCACTCCGGGGCCGTGAGCAGACATCGCCACTATGACACCTACCACAGACAGCACCAGTATGGGTCTGGGAACGACACCATGTTCGACAATGCCCCTGTCAACTCAGTGGTGCTCACGTACCCCAGGCCCAGGACCAGTCACAGCATGGGAGACCTCTTGGAGAAAGAGAACTATCTGACTTCGGGGTCTGTCCCTGGGCACCTCCGGCCACTGGTGCCCCTGCAGGTGGTCAGTCAGAACAGGGCCGCTCAGTCCTGGCACCAGAGCTCCTTCCGCAGCACCCACATGGTGAGGGAAGCTGGGCCCAGTGTCACTGCGGATGCAGGCGGGAGGAGGACGCACATGACGGCTGGCCAAGTGGCAGCAGGTGGAAGTGGGAACCTGCTCCTGGACAGAAGCACTTTCGCCGACTCCCAGCTCGGGTGAGTCCCCTCTCCGTTGGCAGGACAGCCTGTGCCAGCACATTCTGTTCCCACAGCCCGTCAGGGTGAGCTGGCACTTCTGGGGCTGCCGAGAAAGGCTTCCAGAGAGAAGCGATGAAAACAATGACTTCTCAGGCAGCTGCCTAATTGACAGATTAGTCTATTTACCTCAGGGACAGGGGCCAAGCTACCTGCTCCTATGGCAGCTTTGTGGGGAAATGTGACATTGAGTCCATCTGTTCCAAATTAGATGCTGGCTGAAGGCATGGCCACCCCTTGGCTGTGTGAGAATCTGCTCTGAATGAGCGCTTACTCGAATGTAGACCAAGAAATGGTTAATTGCATGCACTGTCTCAATCATTCCTCGAACTAAAGGAAGGAAAAAAGGAAACAATTTGTATTGCTGGTGCTAAGAGTGAACTTCACCTGCTATTTTGATAACTACTGTCGTAAAACGATGGAGAGCTGGAGACCTAAGTAAGCAAAGGCAGCTTAATCCCCAGGTGTCGCTCTCCTTCCTTTGATGCCAGATGCTTTTACTTTTTGATGCTAGCAGCAGGGATTTGGAGAGAATTTTTTTGGGCAGTACTGAATAATTAAAGTAGCCAGATTCTTGAAGTCCTCCTTTTGCCTCCCATGTTGACTTTCTGGCACGACCAATCTGATCTTTAGAACCTAAGTTTTACTCAGGTTTATTTATTTATTTATTTATTTATTTGACAGAGAGATCATGAGTAGGCAGAATGAGAGAAGAGGAAGCAGGTTCCCTGTCGAGCGGAGAGCCCAACGCAGGGCTCGATCCCAGGACCCTGAGACCATGACCTGAGCCGTAGGTAGAGGCTTTAACCCACTGAGCCACCCAGGCTCCCTAGTCTTACTCAGGTTTAATGCTGGAGTACAAATTTCATGAACTGAGGAAGTTACTAAGAGAAAGGTTGAGAAATTGATTATTAAATCAAAAACTCCGGAAATAATGATGTAGTATTGTTATGGTAAAACATTAAATACATGACTTTTGTTTTATTTCTAAAGTTGCTTAATGGAAGTTGTTGCCTCTGATCATCCCTTTAAATGACTTTATGCCCATTGACTGCTCAGACACTGGTGATAAAAGATGTTAGGATCATCTAATCTTGAAGCAGGAAATTTTTAAAGATTTGTTTATTTGAGAGAGAGAAAGAGGGGGCATCCAGGTGGTGTGAGGGAGGATAGGGGCAGAGGGAGAGAGAGAATCTCAAACAGACTTCCTGGTGAGCACAGAGCCTGACTGGGATGGGGGGAGTGGGATAGGGCTTGACCTCACAGCCCTGAGGTCACGACCTGAGCTGATATCAGGAGTCAGATGCTTAACTGACTGAGCCACCCAGGTGCTCCCGGAAATAGTTTTTATAAAACAAAACTGAGCCTGAAACTTCTAACATTTCTTATAGAATGCAGATCTTTGTCACTGTGGACGTACTTATAAAGAAGAAAATGCATGAGGTCATTATTGATGGAAGAAGGCCGTTAAGTGGATAATTTTAAAACTTATTAAACGCCTGCTACGTTCTAGGATTTGTGCTTGGCACGATTTTCACAAAGTGATTTTAGCAGTAACGGAACTCTGATGCCACATCCTCTGACAACTGGCATTCTTCTCTTCCTCCATCTCTGTGCCCCCGTGCTTCTTGAGGCACCCTCCTACTCCCCAGTCTCTCATCACTCTGCCGTACTTTGGCTTCCATCCCCACCATTTTGTGGAAGTGTTGTCCTCACAAATGGACCGATGACTGCCTTTTTGCTACATCCAAAACAGACGTTTATTCCGTCCTCATGTTACTCAGCCTTTGGACAGATTGACAGCACTGTCTGTGAAGTCCTCTCTTCTCTCGGTTTCCAGGGCACCGGCCTCTTCCGGTTTTCCACTCCCCTCTCGAGCTGTGTCTCAGTCTTCTCCGTGTGCTCCTTTTCTGCGTGCACAGAGAGGTCGCCTTTGGTAACCCTTCTCCAAGTCTGGGCACTCTTCCAAGGAGGCCCATTTACTACACTCATATCTTCGTAATTCCCCAAGTTTTTTCTTCAGAACTGTCCTCTATCCTGAACTCTATCGAGATCTGCATATATTTCTAGCAACCTCCTGGGCATCCCAAACTCAATATATCAAAACCTAAATGTATTAGCTCCCCTCTACTGTCTACTCCTAACCACCTCCTCGAACTGAAGTCCTGCCCCTTACAAACCTGTAAGTTGTGCTTATTTTCAACCCGCCAGAGTCCCACATTGTATTGCAACCTCCCCAGCAGGCCTTAAGTTTTTACCTGTCTGTCCATCTCCATTGCACACATCTCTGTACCTCTAGTCTTGCTCAGTCAGAACTCCTCTCTGACCATTAGAATGATCTTACCAAATCTGATTCTTTCTCTGCCTCGATTGTAACCTTTCCATAATTCCACCAAGTTTTTGTACTTTCTAGGATGGCACATATGGCCCAAGCCCGCGTTTTCACCTCTGCTTATCGCTACAATCCTACTCCCCTCCACCCTTTCTCACCACCATCCCCCCACACCCCTACACAAACAGACCACTTGGAACCTCTTCACTTAATAGATATTCATTCGTGTATTTCCTTTCTCCCTTCCTTTTTTCTATCTATATCCATCTGTCTGTCTGTCTCTCATTATCCCCAGTAGCTTTGGTTTTGCCTGGCTCCTTATGGTTCTGGGTGTAACTCAGATCCTGCCTATTTCCTGATCACTCCCCTTGTAATCTGGGTGCCCCAGATAGCTGCACTGTGTGGGTGTCTCTGCCAGAATAATACATTGTGGTTATTCATTTCATACATCTTTTCCTCTAGACTTTGAACTTCTTGAGACTGTCTTATCTTTGTATTCTCAGTACCCTAAAACAGAGGCAGACCCATTATAGGCACTAAATAAATGCATGGTGAGAGAATGAAAGAAGGAAGAAATGAAACATAAAATCTGTATTTTTTGCCATCTAAGTTCTTCTGTTGCTCAGATTCTAGAAGAAGTATTAACTATCCTATTTTGGGTTATTGTTTTAATGGATAGGGCAGATTATTAGACTAAATTATCAAAGAATAGAAGGAACACCCGAGGGTCAAGAAATTTAAAATAAAGGGTAAGAAATCTATTCTTGACGATTCCCAAAGTTGCTATACTAAAGACCAGAATTCATAAAAATGAACTCTTCTTGAAAATTTTCTCTCTGTGTAAAAGGAAAAGAGGGTATTTCCAATAATATGGAAGTAAGTCCTCAAGGTGGCATCTCTGCCTGACGCCCGTGTCTATGGTGTCTGCGTCTCTTCCTTCCGAGGTGTGCCCCATGGCAGTTCAGCTCCCAGGGCCATCTCCTGAGAGTCCTGGCTCTAGGACCCCATGTTCTCCTTTGCCCTGCATTCTCTCCCATTTCAAACCTTTCAAACCTATCTAGTCCCTGTTTTTGGAATCTACTTTTTTTTTTTTTTTTTTTTTTTTTAACGTCTGATGAAAGTCCTACATGTAAAGAAGAGTTCTTACATGTATGTGGAACATTCCTACAGAGTAGGCAGGTACAATTATAAACCTACATAATAACATAAGGTGTTAAATAATGGATCTTTCTTTCCAAAAGAAGAATGGCTGGTCAGACAGTTACTAAGGCAGCTGAAAACCAAGACATTGGAGTGAAAAGAGATTGAATATCTGATCTAAATCAGACTGGTGAAAAAGGTTTAAGAAATTACCAAGTGAAATGTTCCAGATCTGTTTTTCTAAAAATACGATTTTTGTACCTGTTGGGGAGTGGTGGTTCAGCAAGTGAATGTCAGACTCCTCCAGTGTACCTAGCACTGCAAGAGATAGAAAATGGAATGGACTATATGAAGGTCTAGGACAGGATCGGTGCAAAAGAAAGTAAGACACATCATCAGGTGCGAGCTTATGGGAATTCGGAGAACAAAAGAGCATTGTGCTCTAAGATTAGTAGATGGAGCCTGTGGAGAGAGGTTGGATCCCTAGTAGGATTACCAGTCAAGTTCATGACATAGAGCAGCACAGAGCAGGAAAAAATCTTCCATATCCTCTTAATTACCAATGTCTTTGAGTTCTTTGATTCTTCAAGTATCTTTCAACTATATCTTATTTTCCATTTGCATTTTTAACGGCCCAGTTCAAGGCTTTATTGCCTCAGCTAAGACTCTTCTATTCCCCTCAAAACTGTCTCGAGGAACACATACCCACACCAGAGGCACATTCCCAAAGCAGTACTTAAACCTTTGTGATGGGGGGAAGTTTGTATTTCCTGAGCATCTGACATCACCCAGGAGCTTTCCATTCATCATGTCACATTGGTTTGGCCCTCCAAGGTGTAGCCCTATTAATATATGTAATATCTGGGAACCGGCCTGGGGGCAGGGCTGCATTGTTAGTCAGCAAGAATGCTGGTTACTGAAGGATTGCACAGACAAAAAAGTACCATGTTTTTATTTTTTTCCTCTATCATCTCCTATTCTGACCAAAGATATTTTACAGTTTCCTCTTGAATTTTTCACTTACATTGAAATAATTTTATATTATCTAAAATGGTTAAAAAAGACTCAGTTCTGGAGAATATGTTCGGGCAATAATGGGGCCCAGGAGAGAGTCTCCCCCTACTCTCCACCCCCAACCACCCCCCAGCGCCATCTCACAAGCCACATTTCCACAGGCTTCAAGAAGTGTTTTGTGATTGAGTGGAAAGGAAAGTAGGAAGGTGGGAGGAAAAGGAGAGAGGGAAGGGGGGGAAGAATGAGGATAGAGGAGGAAATTCAGAAAAGACTAGCTAGGGATGGGGACACAGGAAAGATTTCAGAGCTGTTGCTATTGGAATTGAGTCATGAAGAATGGATAAAAATGAGGTAGAACGATGGGTTTTCTAGAAAAATCAGAGCAGCTTGTGAGGAGGCACACAGTGTTTAGAGAAGGAATAAAGCTCGATGTGGTTGGCGGATGGGGTAGGCAGACAGAGCAGGGAAGGGAGGGGGTGAAGGTGGCAAGGAGATGGAGCCAGACTGGGATCAGAATGTATGCCGTGTTACGGAGCTGGACTTCCCAGACGGTGAACACAGAATCGACACCCTCACAGATGTAGCGGACCTTCTTAAAGAGGAAGTCTTCCTTCCGTTTGAGAGTTGTTTTTAATGATAAAGTGAAGTAGCACTGGGTTGGCCAGCTGTGGATGCAGAGCTTCTTTGTGAATCATGTTCAGGAAAATAAAGGATTAGAGTAATGGAATTATTTGTGGCCATTACAGTGTTGGGAAAAGCACACTTTTCCTGAGACATGTGTGACTTATGAATGGATTAGAGGCTTACTCTTTAAAAAAAAAAAAAACAAATCAAAAAAACCTGCATCGAACAGAAGGCTATTCTCATAAGTGATCCTTCATCAGTTAACACACGTGTAGTGTTTGAGGGTATAAACACAAAATTCCCACGAGATGGAAAGTGTTAGAGTTTTGACGTTTCTGTAAAGGCATTGGAGTCCATGCATGTAGAATATCTCCATCTCTTTTTTATTTATTTTTTTAAAAACTATTAATATATTTGAGAGAGAGAGCACGCACAAGTAGGGGGAGGGGCAAGGGGAGAGGGAGAAGCCGACTTCCTGTGGAACCAGGAGCCCAACACGTGACTTGTGGCTTGTCCCAGGACCCTGAGGTCATGACCTGAGCTGAAGGCAGACCCTTAACTGCTTAACTGACTGAGCCACCCGGGCGCCCCTTCATCTCTTTTAAAAGCTGTGTTTATACTAAATAAAAATGACTCAAATAGTAATAGCCTACATTTTTTACCCATTAAGTTCATTCCTGAGGCACAACTTTAAAACAGGAGATCAATATATAATTCTCAGTACAGATGCCAACTGTTCTGCTTCATTCTTAATACCTTCATACTCATGAGGTGACACTGGTATGTTTGAACATGTGTATCAGAAGCACTGGGTATTGGTTTTTAGTCCTGGGTCCCATTACTCTTACCTTCTTACCTGTGTCACATCCACCACACCCAAACACACCATACAACACTACATATACATAAACTCCTATCTACACATGGATTAGCGAGTTAGCCTGCTATTAGAGGGAATTTACAAGCATATGTCAAAGGTGTGGTGGGTTAGTTTCCAGATGGCCACAATAGAGTGAATATCGTAGTAAAGTGGGTCCAATATGGATGTTTTGTTTTCCCAGTGGACATAAAAGTTCTGCTTCCACTGTAATCTCTTAAATATGCAATAGCATTATGTCTAAAAAAACAATGTACATACCTTAATTTAAAAATACTTTATTGCTAAAAAATGCTAGCCATCATCTGAGCGTTCCGAGAGCGGTTATCTTTTTCCTGGTGGAGGGTCTTACCTCATTGTTCATGGCTGCTAACTGATCAGAGTGGTGGTTGCTGAAGGTTGGGGTGTGGCAGTTTCTTAAAATAAGACAATGAAGTTTGCCCTATTGATCGACTTTTCCTTTCATGAATGATTTTGGTTTAGCATGTGACACTGTTTGATAGCATTTTACCCACAAGAGAACTTCTTTCAGGTTTGGAAGCAATTCTCCCAAACCCTGCGGCTTCTTTATCAACCAAGTTGATATAATATTCCAACCTCTTTGTTGTCATTTTTACAATCTTCACAGCCTCTTCACCAGCAATAGATTCCATCTCAAGGAACCATTTTCTTTGCTCATCTATATGAAGCAACTGCTCTTCCATTAAATTTTATCAGGAGATTGCAGCAATTCAGTCCCAGCTTCAGGCTCCCCTTCTAATTATAGTTCTCTGGCTGTTTCCACCACATCTGCAGCTGCTTCCTCTACTGAAGTCCTGAATCCCTCAAAGTCATCTGTGAGGGTTGGAATCAACTTTTTCCCACCTTCTGTTAATGTTGATATTTGACCTCTTCCTGTCATCAGGATGCTCTTTAGTTTAGTTTAGTTTAGTTTTATAATTTACGTAATCTCTACACCCATCGTGAGGCTCAAACTCATGATCCCGAGATCAAGAGTCGCTTGCTCTTTCAACTGAGCCAGCCAGGCACGTTGAATCAGGACTGCTATTGTGTGGCACCCAGAATGGTGAATCTTTTCTAGAAGTTTTTCAATTCACTTTGCCCAAATCCATCAGAGGAATTACTATCTATGGAAGCTATAGCCTTGTGCAATGTATTTTTTTTTTATTTTTTAAAATTGAGTGTGTGTAGTCGACATACAATGTTACATTATTTTCAGGTATATAACATAAGATTCAACAAGTTTATAGATTATGCTATGCTCATCACAAGTGCAGCTGCCATCTGTCACCATACAACGCTATTATAGTATCATCGACTATACTTATGCTGTGCCTTTTATTACTGACTTATAAAAACTAAATCACTTCATGAATTTGTATGTCATCCTTGCACAGAGGCCATGCTAATCTCGGTGTGGTTCCAATTTTAGTACATGTACTGCCAAAGCAATGTATTTCTTAAATAGTAAGACTTGAAAGTCAGAAATACTCGTTGATCCATGGGCTGCAGAATGGATATTGTGATAGTAAGCCTAAGAACAACTTTGATTTCGTCATATGTCTCCATCTGATTTCTTGGGTGGCCAGGTGCATTGTCAACGAACAGCAATATTTTGATAGGTATCTTTTTCTTCCGAGGAGTGGGTCTCAACACTGGGCTAAATATTCAGTAAACCATGTTGCAAACAAATGTGCTGTCATCTAGGGTTTGTTGTTCCCTTGATAGAGCACGGGCAAAGTAGATTTAGCATAATTCTTAAGAGCCCTAGGATTTTGGAAATGGTCAGTGAGCATTGGCTTCAACTTAGAGTCCCAGCTGCAATAGGCCCTAACAAAAGAGCTTGTTTTTGAAGCCCGGCATTGGCTTCTCCTCTCTACTTGTGAAAGGCCTAGATGGCATCTTCTTCTAATATAAAGCTGCTTGGTCTACATTGCAAATCTGTTGTTTAGTGTAGCCACCTTCATTAATGATCTTAGCAAGATCTTCTGGATAACTTGCTGTAGCTTCTACAAAGTACTTCACCTAGGAGTGCATGGGTGGCTCAGTCGGTTGAGCACCTGACTTCCGATTTTGGCTCAGGTCACTATCTCAGGGTCATGAGATCAAACCCTGTATCATGCTCCATGCTAGGTGTGCAGTCTGCTTGAGAGTCACTCTCCCTCTTCCCCCTCCTTCCCAACTTGCATGCACTCTCTCTAGTAAAAATAAAACAAATTTAAAAAAATATAGATAGATATGTAGATCTATCTATAGACATGTAGATATGTATCTATAGATATATAGATATCTTTAAAAGTGCTTCACCTTGAGGGACGCCTGAGTGGTGCAGTCAGTTAAGCATCCAACTCTTGACTTTGGCTCTGGTCCTGATTGCAGGGTTGTGAGATTAAGCCCACTTAGGCTCTGCCCGCAGTGAAGGGTCTGCTTAAGACTTTCTCTCCCCCTCTTTGCCCTCCTACCCTACCCTGCATGCACTTTCTCTCTCAAATAAATTTTTTTTTTAAAGGTGCTTCACCTTGCACTTCTATGTTATGGAAACAGCCTCTTTCCTTAAACATTATGAACTGCTAGCTTCACAATTTTCTTCTGCAGCTTCCTCACTTCTCTCAGACTTCACAGAGTTGAGGAGAGTCTGGGCCCTACGGTGGTTTTGGCTTTGGCTTAAGGGAATATTATGGCTGGTTTGATCATCTTTCCAGACCACTGAAACTTTCTCTATATCAGCAATAAGGTTGTTTCACTTTTTTTTTTTTTTTAAGATTTTATTTATTTACTTGAGAGAGGGAGCAAGCTAGAGACCAAGCATGAGCAGGAGGCGGTGAGGGGAGGGAGCTGAGCTGGTGGGGGAGAAGGGCAGAGAGCGAGGGAGCAGCAGACTCCTGTGGAGTGTGGAACCCCATTCTGTGACTCAACCCCAGAACCCCAGAATCACAATCAGAACCGAAGGCAGATACTTAACCCAGTGAGTCACCCAGGCATCCTGGCTGTTTCACTCTTTTATCATTTGTGTGTTCACTAGAGTGAACTTTCTATTTCCTTGGAAGCTTTTCCTTTGCATTCGCAATTGGGCCAACTGTTTGGTGCAAGAGGCCTGGCTTTAAGCCTTTCTTGGCTTTCAATGTGCCTTCCTCACTGAAGTTAAAAATTTCTGGCTTTTGATAAAGTGAGAGATGTGCAAATCTTCCTTTCACTCAAACACTTAGAGGTCATTGTAGGGTTATTAACTAGCCTAATTTCAATCTGTGTATCAGGGAATAAATATGGAGGCCCTAAGAAGAAGGAGAGAGATGGATAAAGACCCAGTTAGTGGAACAGTCAAAACACATGCATTTATTAGTCAATTTCACTATCTTGTGTGGGTGTGGTTCATGGTGTCCCTGCCCAAATAAGTAGAGTAGTAATATCAAAGATCATTGATCAGAGCACTGGGTGTGGTGCAAAAACAATGAATTCTGTTACGCTGAAAAGAAATAAAAGAAAAAAAAGATCATTGGTCACCAATCATCATAGCAAAAATTTGAAACATTATGAGAATTACAAAATGTGACACACAGATATCAGGTTAGAAAATGCTGTGGGAAAATGGCACTGATAGGCATGCTTGACACAGGGTTGCCGCAACCTTCAAATTTTTAAAAAAACAATATTGCAAAGCATCGGAGAGTAAGGTACCAGGTACAATAAGACATGGTATGCCTGTACTCTTTGTGCTTGTTAGCAAATACTGGAAAATGCCGTGCCAAGCTATCTTTTTGTTCTCTGTTACCAGGAATGAATCAGGTGTAACTCTTTTTGAAGCCAAAGTCCTAGGATACCTTTAAGGCACGTCTTTAGCTGCAATTCTAACATGTTGACATCCTGAGTCTGCTTTCTCTGAGTCAGTGCTTGAGGAAGCATGAATGTGTTAACATCCACGGTGGTAACAGGTTGCCCAACGTAGTTCCCCTCCAGGCAGAAATAAAAGGGGAGAAGAAACCAGTTTGATGAGGCATTTGGGAGTTATTGTTTTACAAATGGCAATTTTATTTGTCCTCTATCAATTATTCTCTCGTGTCAAACTACATCAGATTTCATCATCACTATAAATACCTGCAATTAGTAAAGGACAAAAGTATGTACTAGACAGACATAGACCAAATGTCGTGGCAGTGGCAAAGCAATGGCGACAGAAATTGTTTTCTTTAAGAAAAAGCACATTATAATTATGTTTAATCATTACTTCTCCTAATGGATTCGGTCACATCAGCATGACAAAACAGACTCCGTCTTCCTGGTACTGTTTACATACTGTTTCATTTGTTAGAAAACTTACTGAATGCTCATTTTAAAACTCATTTTCAGGTAAAATAACAGATTCTGAACAGATCTGAGAAAAATCTAATGATTATTGAGGGGAGGTGTTTCATCCACAAGTATAACATTACCATGGTAGAAATGTTTTTAATTTTTAAGACCAAATTTATTTTAAATTCCATGTGAAGGCTTATTGTGCCTTTATTTATTTATTTACTTACTTACTTACCTACTTTTTAAGTGGCTCCACTGACTGAGCCACCCAGGTACCCCTTATTTTGCCTTTAAAGTGGCCTTTTAATATGCGATTATCATACTACATATTACTTATTTTAAACAGAGTTCAGTTTCTTTCTTTTCAGAGGTTAGTCTGACTGGGACTATTTCTACTGCTAGCTTCTTGTACCTTCTGATCTCAGGTGCTGCTCTTTCTTTTGGGTGAAGAGAAGCCAAGGCTCAGATGTTCTATGTGCTTTTGGATATAAGCCAAGTCATTTCTGGATATCAGGTTGGGAGGCAGGAGGGAGCAGGTCTGGAATTCCGCTGACTCTGTGACTGTTTGTCTAGGAATGCAGACATGGAGATGACTCTGGAGCGAGCAGTGAGTATGCTCGACGCAGACCACACGCTGCCACCCAGAATTTCTGCTGCAGCTACTTTCATACAGCACGAGTGCTTCCAGAAATCTGAAGCCCGGAAAAGGGTGAGTGTCATCTTAAGTTCAGTTTAAAATTGCCATGCTTTTACATCTATTACGGGGGCTATGCAAACTGAAACTAATCGTTTATTTAAATTTTAAAAAATCTTGGGACACCTAGTTGGGTCAGTTGTTTAAGTGTCCGCCTGTGGCTCAGATCATGATCACAAGGTCCTGGGATCGAGCCCCACATCGGGCTCCCTGCTCTGTGGGAAGTCTGCGTCTCTCTCTCTCCCCCTCCATGATCTCTTTCATTCTTGCTTTCTCTCAAATTAAATAAAATCTTCCAATAAATTTTTAAAAATCTTTACTGAGGTATACATCAATTATAGGTCAATTTTAAATAACAAATTAATAAAATAAAAGTCTTGAGACTTTTTTTTTTTTAAAGATTTTATTTATTTGTCAGAGGGAGAGCGAGCGAGCACAGGCAGACAGAGTGGCAGGCAGAGGCAGAGGGAGAAGTAGGGTCCGTACCGAGCAAGGAGCCCGATGTGGGACTCGATCCCAGGATGCTGGGGTCATGACCTGAGCCGAAAGCAGCCGCTTAACCAACTGAGCCACCCAGGCGTCCCTCTTGAGACTTTTTTAAAGAAGATTTTATTTATTTTAGAGGGAGAAAGAGAGAGTGTATGCGTGCGAATGGGGGAAGGATAGGGGGAAGGGAGAGGGAGGAAGAACGAATCTCAAGCAGACTCTGCACTGAGCATGGAGCCCGATATGGGGCTCAATCTCACCACCTAAGACCATGACCTGAGCCGAAATCGAAGCCAGACACTTAACTGACTGAACCACCCAGGAACCCTAGCATAAGTGTTCTATAGGACAGAACTCACAAAGATGGAATCAATAGGTCATTTTATGTTTGTTGAAAAACTGGTACATTTGTGTAGGAAAAAAATCCTAGTTCGAAAAAATATGTGGTGAAAACTGTTTCCCTTCCACACCAAATCTCAGCCTACTCATCATCGCTGTCTTTCCTTCTCTCTCACTCTCCTGCCCTCTCTCCTCCTCTTTCCCTCCCTCCTTCTCTCCCTATCTCTCTTTCTCATCACTTTTTGGGTCTCTTTCCATAGATATTCTATGCATATAGAAACAATTATTGGATGCGTTGGTTCGGCATCCTTTTTTGTTTAAAACAAAATTGCAAAGGGTAGTAGATTATGTATAGTACCCTGCACTTTGTTTTTTTTTAACCCTGTATCTTGGAAATGTTTGGCATCTATTAACCCTACTTCGTTCTTTAAGATTTCCTATACATGATTTAAGAATACTTTCTCCCAGTTGTATTTTATTCTTTTCATTCTTTTAACAGTTTTTAATTTTGATGGAGTCTAATTAGACATTTTTTCCTTTATGGATTGTGCTTTTCATGGTATATCCAAGAGATCTTTCTGGTCACTCACTCTAACGTCACAAAGATAGTCTATTCTTCCAGAAGTTTTATAAGTGTCAGATTTCATAGTTGGTCTAAGATCCATTTGGCATGAATTTTTGTATATATTGCAAGATGTGGACTGAAGTTTCTTTTAAAAGATATAAATATATTTATATATTTATACATATAAATATATAAATATATTTATATATATATATATATGCACAATTGTGTAGGCACCATTTGTTGAAAAGACTATTATTTTGGGTCTAAGCTGTATTTGTGCCTTTGTTGAAAAGGAATTGATTGGGGTGCCTGGGTGGCTCAGTGAGTTAAAGCCTCTGCCTTCGGCTCGGGTCATGATCCCAGGGTCCTGGGATCGAGCCCTGCATTGGGCTTTCTGCTCAGCAGGGAGCCTGCTTCCTCCTCTCTCTCTCTCTCTCTGCCTGCCTCTCAGCCTACTTGTGATCTCTATCTGTCAAATAAATAAGTAAAATCTTTTAAAATAAAAAAAAAAGGAATTGATCACATATGAGTCCATTTCTGCACTGAGTATTCTATTTCATTGATCTATTATTGGTCTATCTTCATGCTAATCTCATGCTGTCTTGATTACTATTGTTTAATATATTAATATAGTTCTATATTGAAGATTGCTAGTGTTAGTCCTCTGACTTTGTTCTTTTTCAAGTGATTATGGCTATTCTAGGTCTTTTGCCATCCCATGAATTTTAGAATCTATTTTTTTTTAAGATTTTATTTATTTATTTGACAGAGAGATCACAAGTAGGCAGAGAGGCAGGCAGAAGGAGAGGGGGAAGCAGGCTGTCTGCCGAGCAGAGAGCCCAATGTGGGGCTTGATCCAGGACCCTGAGATCATGACCTGAGCTGAAGGCAGAGGCTCAAAACACTGAGTCACCCAGGCACCCATAGAATCTATTTCTTTATGAAAAAACTGCTGGGATTTGGTTTGAGATTGCATTGAGTCTATAGATCCATATATGGAGAATTTTCATCTAAACAATATTGAGTCTTCTGGCCCATGACCATGGTATATTTCACCATTTATTTCGGTCTTCTTTAATTGCTGTCAGCTGTATTTTATAGTTTTACTGCAGTATTACTAAATTCACTCTTAGCTGTGGTAGAATATTTGTAGACTCATCAGATTTTCTACATAGAACATGCCATCTGCTAATAAAGAGAGTTTTGTTTCTTCCTTTTCAATCTGGATAACGTATTTCTTTTTATTTTCTTATTGTATTGGCTAGAACCTCTAATGCTATATTTAAAAAAAAAAAAAAAAGAGTGGATATATCCTGTTCTTGATCATAGGGGGAAGCATTTGGTTGTTCTTTCACTATTCGTATGGTGCAACATGTAAGCTTTTTTTTGTTTTTGTTTGCGTTTAGGAATATAATCTGGGGATGTTTATGTAGTTCTTTTTGGAAGGAAGGAAGAAGTTTTATATTCTAGTATTTTTAACACCTTTTTCCTACTTTTTTAGAGTTATAATTGAGTTATACTCATAATAATATAAACAAACATTATTTTCAGGTGTACAACATGATATAATATATGTATATATTATGCAGTGATTACAGGTCTAGTTACCATCCATACCAGTCATAAACTCTTTTTCTTATTATGAGAACTTTTAAGTTCTACTCTTTTAGCAATTTGAAATATATGGTACAGTATTAATAACTATCATCATGATGTACATCTTCTTAACTTGTTTTATAACTGTAAGTATGTACCTTTTGACTACCCTCATCCATTTCACCAATGCCAAGCCCCCCATCTCTGGCAACCACCAGTCTGTTCTCTGTATCTTTGATTTTGGTTTTTGTATGTTTGTTGTTTTTAGATTCCACATATAAGTGAGATTGTATAGTATTTTCTCACTGTCTTTTTCACTCAGCATAATGCTCTCAAGAGCCATCCATGTTGCTGCAAATTACAGGATTTCCTTCTGATTTATGACGGCATAGTAATCCATTATGTATATATGCCACATTTTACTTATCCATTCATCCATCAGTGGATACTTAGGTTGCTTCCATGTCTTGGGTCTTGTAAATAATGCTGTAGTAAACATGGGAGTTTATCTTTTTGAGTTAGTGTTTTCATTTCCTTCTGATAAATACCCAGAAGTGGAATTACTGAGTCCTAAGGTAGTTCTGTTTTTAACTTTTTGAGGAAACTCCATAATGTTTTCAGAGTGCTTGTACCAATTTACATTACCACCAACAATGCAAAAGAGTTCCCTTTTTGCCACATCCTTGCCAATACTTGTTATTTCTTGTCTTTTTGGTAATAGCCATTCTGACAGGTGTGATATGAGATCTCACTGTGGTTTTGATTTGCATTTCCCTGATGATTAGGAATGCTGAACACATTCTCTGTATGTTAGCCATCTGTATGTCTTCTTTGGAAAAATACCTGTTCAAATCCTTTTCCCACTTTTAATTAGATTGTTGTTGTGTTTGCTATTGAGTCATATAAGTTCTTTATATATTTTGAATATTAACCCTTTATCAGATGTATGATCTGCAAATATTTTCTCCCATTCTGTCCGTTCCCCTTTTCATTTTGTGATGGTTTCCTTTGGTATTTGATCTAGTCCCACTTGTTTGTTTTTGCTTTTGTTGCCTTTTCTTTTGGTGTCATACCCAAACTCATTGGAAAGACTGACAGCAAAGAGCTTACTGCCTGTGTCTTCTTCTAGGAGTTTTATGGTTTCAGGTCTCATATTAAAGATTTAGTCCATTTTGAGTTAATTTTTGTGTATGGTGAAAGGTAGTGGTCCAGTTTCTTTCTTTTTTTTTTTTTTTTTTTTTGCATGTGGCTGTCCTGTTTTCCCAACACCATTTGTTGAAGAGACTCTCCTTTCCCCATTGTGTATTCTCAGCTTCTTTGTTGTAAATTAATTGACCATATATGTGTGGGTTTTTTCCTAGCGTGTTTATTCTGTTCATTGATCTGTGCATCTTTTTATGCCAATATACTCTTTTTACTACCATGGCTTTTTAATATAGTTTTGAAATCAGGAAACATGATGCCTCCAGTTGTCTTCTTCTTATGATCAATTTGGCTAGTCAGGCTCTTTTTGTGGTTCCATATACATTTTAGTATTGTGTGTTCTATTTTTGTGAAAAATACCATTAGAATTTTGATGCGAATTGCATGGAATCTATAGATTGCTCTGGGTAGTGTGGGCATTTTAACTATTAATTTTTCTAATCAATAAGCATGGAATATCTTGCCATTTATTTGTGTCTTCAGTTTCTTTCATCAGTATCCTATAATTTTTAGTGTACAGGTCTTTCTTCTTGGTTAAATGTATTCCTAGGTATTTTTTTTTATGCAACTGTAAATGGGTTCATTTTCTTAATTCTGATAGTTTATTATTGGTATACAGAAATGTGAC
The DNA here is from genome assembly GCA_004024625.1 of Mellivora capensis. Classification (NCBI taxonomy): domain Eukaryota; kingdom Metazoa; phylum Chordata; class Mammalia; order Carnivora; family Mustelidae; genus Mellivora; species Mellivora capensis. Next base: position 87,529 of record PISX010002524.1, on the reverse strand, counting down.
AAATTTTTGCATATTGTACCTTACAACTTTACTGGATTCATTGATTAGTTCTAGTAGAGATTTTGGAGTCTTTAAGGTTTTCTGTATAATATGTCATCTGAAAATAGTGACAGTTTTACTTTTTCCTTGCTAATTTGGATGCTGCTTATTTCTTTTTCTTATCTAATTGCACCAGCTAGGACTTCAATACTGTTTAGAATAAAAGTGGTCAAAATGGACATCCTTCTTTTGTTCCTGATCTTCAAAAGAAAAGCTTTTAGCTTTTAATCATTGAGTATGATGTTAGCTGTAGGGTTTTCATAAATCACCATTTAAGTTGAAGAATACCTTTATCCCTAATTTTACAGAGTTCGTGTTTTAGTTTTTAACTCAGGAATGGTTGTTGGAGTTTGTCAAATGTTTTATTTGCCTATTAAAATATTTCCATGTTTTTATCTTAATTTTGCTGCTATTGTAAATTACTTTGATTTTTAAATGTTATCCCATTCCTGGGATAAATTCCACTTGGTCATGATATACTGTTACTTTTTAAAATTAGATTTGCTAAAATTCTATTAAAGCAATTATGCAGCTATATCTATAAAGGACATTGTTCTAGAATTTTCTTTTCTTGCAATGCCTTAGTCCAGTTTTGGATTGAGAATAATACTAGCTTCACATTGGAAAGTGTTTTCTCCTCTTCAATTTTCTGAAAGTTTGATGGTAATTGGTATTATTTCTATCTTAATTAAGTATTTGGTAGAATTCACCAGTGAAGCTAATTGGATCTGAAATTTTCTTGTGAAACATTCCCAACTGTACTCAGGGCCTTCAGATCATGAGACTGACACACTGCCTACTGCTCTAAGGAGGCTAGCTAGCTAGATTCTTAACTGTGAGTTCAGATTCTTTATGAAACCAGGGCCTTTGGGGCTATGTGTTCTTCCTAGTGAACTTTGGTGGTTTGTGTCTTTGTCCATTTCCCCTAAGTTGTTCCGGTGCTCTTGAATTCTTTGTGTAGATGTTATCTGTCATTTCTCATTGTCTAAAATATTTTCTTTAACATTTATTCTAGTGCAGGTCTCCTGGTGATTAACTGTTTCAGCTTTTGTAGGTCTGAAAAGGAATTTCGTCTTTGTTTCTGAGAGATTTTCACTAGCAGTAGAATCCTTGGTTGACAGTTTTTTATTCCAGTACTTGAAAGTTGCTGCTTCACTGTCTTCTCACTTGCTGTTGCTTCAGACAAGAAATGTTGTGTCCTTTGTATTGTTCCTCTGTACATACTGTGTCTCTCTCCACCCACGCACGATGCTTTTAAGATTTTCTCTTTATCACTACTCTTGAGCAGTTTGGTCATAATATGCTTTGGTGTAGTTTTCCTTAAGTTTCTTGTGCTTGAGAGTTCACTGAGTTTCTTAAATTTGTAGATTTTTACTTTTCATCCAATTTTGGAGTTTTGGTTGGATTTTTCAACCATTAATACTTGAAACTTCCTTTGGGAACTTGTTACATACTTATTCGGCTGCTCAAAGTTGTCCATATTCTATGCTTTTTCTTTTGTTTTTTTATCTATATGTTTCCTTTTAGATAGGTTTAGTTGCTATGCTCTAAAGTCACTAATCCTTTCTTCTGCGGTGTTTAATATGCTACTATTCTCATTTGGGTTTGTTTTTTTTTTTAATGTATATCTTCTTTCTCTACCTGACATGTTCCATCCTTCCTTGAGATTTCCAAACATACGAAAGACTGTTAAAATAGCTGCTTGAGGGGCGCCTGGGTGGCTAAGTGGGTTAAGCCTCTGCCTTTGGCTCAGGTCATGATCTCAGGGTCCTGGGATCGAGCCCCGCATTGGGCTTTCTGCTAAGCAGGAAGCCTGCTTCCCCCTCCCCCTCTGCCTGCCTCTCTGCCTACTTGTGATCTTTCTCTCTCTCTCTCTGTCAAATAAAATAAAATTTTAAAAAGCTGCTTGAATGACCTTGTCCGCTAATTCTAATATCTGTGTCCATTTCTTGTTTGCTTACCTGGAAATTTTTCATTGAATTCCAGGTATTATGCATTTTACCTTTTGGATGCTGGGTATTTTTACATTTCTGTAAATATTCTTGAGCCTTGTTCTAGGATGTAGTTATTTGAAAACAGTTTGATCCTTTCAAATCTTGCTTTTGAGATTTGTTAGGTGGGACCAGAGCAGCATTTATTCTAGGACTTATTAAACCCCTCTTCTGCGCTGTGTCTCAGCTCTACTTTTTGAATTTCAGTTGGGTTTTCCCTCACCACACTATAGCCTGAGAACTCTCTCAAGACAGTGATCTGTGACAGCACCGGGGCTCACCTTGCTTGTTTTCCATCCCTGATGGATCACTATCCATCATTGCTTCGTGTCCAGTTCTTGAAATCATTGCATGTTTTATCTGTTTTTAAAAATTGTTTCAGGAGGTAGGCAAATCCAGTCCTTCTCACTGTTGAGTCATTATCAGTTTTGATAAATAATTCCTAATAAATTCTCCCTGAAACTGTGTAAACTTAGACCCTAGTAACATTGTGTCCCAGTGCCCATTTACATGCACCATCACGAGATTATTCTTCATTGTTTGGTTTTGTTAATCTAATAAGCAAAAAAAAAAATCTCTTTATGGTAGAAACTTTCCTAATTTTTTGAAATCAAGACTAATAGTTGGTCATTTAATCAAAGTTACAGAGAAAAAAATTATACACACATACCACACACAATTACACAGTTTGTCATAATCTTTCATACACTATGCCAATTATGTATCATCTGCAATTTCTAGTTTCTTTAAAGTGAAATGAGAACCGTAATGGCCTAATTCATCTGAGTTCACATCCTTGTGGATTTTTATATATTCCCTAGTCTTTTACATTAATTTTGTCCAAAAATCATTACAGAGCTTTTAAAAACTGTTTACCTTTACCTAGTCTTTCCAAAGCATAGAGATCAGTTTTCAGAGAGACAGAACTTTTCACATTTATATTTCATTCATTTTTGGAACAGATAGATAAATTACATGATTATAGTAACAAGTATAGTTGGCCCAAATGCATTGGGAAACACACCTAAGCTATCCTTGGAAAATATGTGACTCAACTAATAGAAATAGAAGTGCAAAGCCCAACATAGAGTAACCTACCAGCTTTATTAATACTCAGGGAATCCATAGGGTTCACAGAGGGAATAATGAAATGTAGGTAGTCTGGCAGGTCAGTTAAGTAGAGTCAGACAAAAAGGTTTTGTTGACTTTTTTAATAAGATCTGTATTTCCTTAATGATTTGTAGGAGTTCTTTACCTGTTATGTATAATATAATATATAATCCAGTGTTGTGCATATCATGGTATCTTTCATCATGCAGGATTTAAAAATTCTTGTGAAGTCAAATCTGTCAATATTTCTATTCGTGGCATCTGTATTTTAGGTGTTTCTTTAAAAAACCTACCCCCGTATCTAGAATATTTTTGGTTTTGTCTTATTTATTTTTTTAAGATTTTATTTATTTATTTGAGAGAGAGCAATAGCAAGAGAAATCACAGAAGGAGAAGGAGAAGCAACTCTCTATTGAGCAGGGAGCCTGACATGGGGCTCAATCCCAGGATCCTGAGATCCCGAGCTGAGCAGAAGGCAGACGCTTAACCGACTGAGCTACCAGGCGTCCCAATTTTTTGGTTTTAAAAGTTATATAATTATTAGGTATTTCTCACTGCTCCTTTGCTTATATGTTTGTTCCACAGGAAAAATAAGTAAGGATTTTAAAAAAACAATATATTTAACTAGCAATGAACTTTCTTTATACATATAGGTGAAGAGAATTAGGCTAAAAATTAGTCCTTTCTATGACTAAATCAGATAAATATTTAAAACTTTATTTCCAGTTTTAAAAAGCTAGACATTGTTATGCATGTTTTCATTTTCTAATATAGAAATACTTGAATTTTTCTTTTATTACTCAAGTAGGACTAGATTTCCTCTATCTCTTAAGTTACTAATTTGATTATAAATATCATTTTGCTTACATACAGGATTAATGCTGAGCTTGCCTTCTTGGCACTTATTCTAAAGCTAGGACAAACACTGGTTTTGAGAATAATGAAACACGAAAATCACACTGAAACCTAAAAATATATATGCATAGTAGAAAAATTTAAGAATTATGTTATAACCCAAGAACATAAACAAAAATCCTGCTAATATTAAGCACAGTGCTGTAGTGTTTGAATTTATGTATAAAAGACAATTAGAGGGGCACCTGGCTGTCTCAATTGGTAGAGCATACAACTCTTGATCTCAGGGTTGTGGGTTTGAGCCCTTTGTTGTGTATAGAAAATCCTAGGAGCACCTGGGTGGCTCAGTTAAGCAACTGACTCTTGGTCTCAGCTCAGGTCATAATCTCATGGATCTTGAGATTCTCCCCTCTGCCCCTCCCCCCATCTGCACGTGTGCACATGCTCTCTCTTTCTAAAAAAATAAAATAAATCTTAAAAAAATAATTACATTGTGCAATAAAGATCAAAATTTTAAATCATAAACCTTTAAAACCAGTGACAACTTTTTAATCCTTTTTTTATTTGATTAGGACTCAACCCATTTAACATGGTTGATCTCTTTCTTCTTTTTAAAACTTTCTTCTTTGGGCCCAGAGTCTCCTGATTCTTTTTCCACATCTGTGGCACCTTTGGGTTACTTCTGTGAAAAATTTATCTTCAGCCTGTCCCTTAAATGTTCGTGTTCTTTAGATGCCTTCCTGGGACTTTTCTCCCTCCACACCATCTTCTGACCTGCTTCATCCACTCCTATGACTTCCATTCCCATGTGTTAAAGATCCTTTAACTGCATCTTTAGCCTCTGTCTCTGCTCTGGTCTCCAAACCATGTGTCCATCCATTTGCTGGACATCCCACTGAACTCAACATCAGCATTTTGAGAAATGAACACAGTATCTTTTGCTTTTCTTCTCTAGTATCCAACCCTGCTTTTGAACTTGTTTTTCCTACTGGGTTGGAAGGCAGGACCCTTGGCTGTTTGAGCGTTAATTCTCAAGAGTCACTCGGGGCAGGGTGAACCCAGCACCCTAATTACCTCAGGGACCTTGGGCAAGATATTTAACCTCTCCAAGTCTTGGCATTCCTACCTTTAAAGTTGAAATAATAGTCCTGCTAGAAGGAATTGTGAGAATGCAGTCAGTGCAGTCAGATAATAGTACAATGCCTGCCCTGAAGTAATGAATGAGAACATATTATTTCCTGTGTAAGTGAGTGGTAGTTCACCCAAGTGGTGTGACACAAAAACTTGAACACAGACTTTGAACTTTCTTTTATCCTTACCTCTCAACATTACTCATACTCATGCAGTTTTAAAGTCCTATTAGTACTGCTAAAGTGTCTTGAATCTACCCACATCTTTCCCTCCCCACTCAGTGCTACTATGCTAATCCCTTTCTGAGATGTTTTCTGTTAATCCAGCTGCTTCATGTTTAATTTCCCCTCCATTCTTAACCACTTCTTCTTCTTCTTTTTTTTTTTTTTTTGTTGAAGATTTTATTTATTTATTTGACAGACAGAGATCACAAGTAGGCAGAGAGAGAGAAGAGGAAGTAGGCTCCCTGCTAAGCAGAGAGCCCAATGTGGGGCTGGATCCCAAGACCCTGAGATGACCTGAGCGGAAGACAGAGGCTTAACCCACTGAGACACCCAGGCTTAACCCCTTCAGATACAGTCGCCTCACTGCACGGAGGGAGACATTTCCAATAGCAGCCCCGCTTGCCTGTAGGAGAAAGGACAAACCCCTTAATTTAATCTGCCAGTCCCTTCTAAAACTGGCTCTATTTCCATGCCTGTTTCAGATTTCATCACTGGAGTATTGACTGCCATAGCTGTCTTGCAGAATCTTATTATAAACTCATAGGAATTCATTACTTAGAATTTGAGAAAGTAAGACACAAAAAAATAAAAAAACATACCCACAATTCCCACTCTGGTTATCATTTTGGTTTTGTCCTCTAACTTTTAAAATCCGTATATGTTCATAGCTGTGATCAGATTGAATATTTAGCTTTGTATGGATTTTTTTGGTTTGATTTTTTTTAAATGTGCAAATGTATGCTTGTTTAAAAAAATTTTAAAAAGCTGCTTTCATAACTTATACTGCCATCATTTCTACCAAACACCCTGATTTCATTTCCTTTTTTATGTATGTGTTTAAATGGAAATACATAGATATTTTACAGTCTTTTCAGTAACACTGTATCATAAGTGCTTTGTTATAACATTAGCAGTATTTTGCATACCTCATATTAATGGTGGCATATTAGTGGTGATAGTAGTAGCTACCATGTGTTGAGTGAATACTGTATACCTAGCATGCAGATTGCTAATCTTAGATAATCTCCCTTTGACTGGTGAGAGAACTGTAATGACTAATAAAATACTGGACAATTCTAACACCGCTCTGCCTCTCCCATGGAAAGCTCAACACAAGGATATGTGACAGTCATTAACCAGTCTTCCCCTGTTGTTGGACATATATGGTTTCAAATTTTTCACTACTATGAATAATGTGGTTACAACTATGTGTGTGTACATTTCAAATTTTTTCCTAGTGAAGGTTATTAGAATATTTTTACAGTTTTTGATCCATACTGTCAATTGCCTTCCTGAAAGGTTATACCAATTTACAGGGAGTGATTAATGCTAATGGGAAAGAAAATAGAGAAGGGGGATGACATTTCACAGAGGTGACATTTGAGCCAACTCATGCAAAATGAGTAGGCCTTTGCCGGAAGTTAGGCATAGTGGTCAGAGCATTCCAGACAGGAAAGAAAGAGAGAGCAAAGGCACCAGAACACAAGAGAGCCATTGCCCCAAAGGAGTCAGTCTGTTCCCCCCTGCTTATTTGCCACCGGAAATCCTCATCATTTATTTTATAGTTGGCAGGAAAGAGAATCAGAATAGAGCCCTTCCATATATTTAGAAACCATTTCAAATGAAAGCTCTTTTGAAGTTCTGAGACATTCATGTTCATCTGTTTCTTTTTTCCTTTCCCCAAAAAGAGAACAAATCCCCTGAGGATTCTGTATAACTGGGAAAGACATGCAGCCTCTCTTGTCCCTTCTCCTTCCCTGAATTTAAAGGGGGCAAGGGCAATACATTTGACATTGGCCCTAATGTATATAGGATCCATCACCAACCGTTCTTCTAGTTATATGCAATAAGGAGAATGTCATCAACTTCCTGCATTTGATATTGATTTTGTATCAATCTGCTTGATAAAATGTATAAAAGTAACTAAAGTCTATTTTTAAGTTTAGGCTAGGTGTTAGACACTAGGGAGTCAAGTTTTCCAGTAACTAGAGCTGTTGCAGATTTCAGCCTTTATCTGAGCATGGTGTGTCTGCAATGCCTTCTTTCCGGGCTGGAGCAAGCGCTGAAAGCCAAAGGGATAGAGGTGACAGGGTAAGGGAAGCCTGCTGTCTGAGCCTCCCCCGCCCCTGGTCAGGGCAGTGGAGGCTTCCATGTGCCACTTCTCACTAGTTCTGTAATCACATCTGGAAATGAAATATGGCCAGTAAGCCACTTTGCATCATATTTTGAAGAACGTAACTTATAAATTATAAATTAAGTAATAGAATATTTCTAAATTTTGCAAAGTACCTTTAGGACAAAGAGGATTTTCTTTTCACATCTGATGGTTATACTGCTGGTGTGAAGATTTAGTATAGGTGGCATTTATGAAGTTTACAGAGTGTAAATTCAACCACCTTAAAACCTAACTATGAAATAGGAATTGATGGAATTAGGGAAACATGTGAGTTACAGACTGTTTTAAAATAAATTGTGCCTTTCTGCTTTTAAGGAAGTGTAATGGAATAGATGAAGTGATCAAATAGATGATCCGTTGGACGAGAATTAATTGATAGCTAAGAAATCTTTCCCGTTAGCATTGTCACACACATATATTATAATGGCTCTAGACATAGCCCAACAAAACTGCTGTGACCAGTCTACCAGTTGGGTCCTCTTCTGCAATGAATGCCTCCTCTGAAGGCAGCGATAAACGGAAGTGTTACTGCTCGTTACTATCCCTTAAAGGCACCAAAAGATGACTTCTCTCCTCTCTCTCTCTCTCTTTTTAAGACAAGAAGGGGGCGGGGGGCTGGGCAGAGGGAGAAAGAAAGAGAGAATCTTGATTGGGCTCCCTGCCCTCCCGTGATGGGGGGCAGGATCCCACAATCCTGAGATCATGACCTGAGCTGAAATCAAGAGTCGGATGCTTATCTTATAAGTCACCCAGGTGCCCCAAGAGTACTTAATCTCGTAAGATTCTTAACAAGCTATTAAGTAGATAACATATATGAAATCTAACACTATGTGCCAACACCCGGAAGTAGGTGGAGGAGTCATTATCTTTGTTTTATTAATATTATCATGGTTATTATTTTTAAACCTCAACTTTTATTCTTGCTTTGCTTGTCTTCTTCCCAGTCCTAACAAAGAAGTTGTCAAATTGGAAGATTATGTCTTAAATACAATTTATCTGTCTATGGAAGGGACCCTGGAGTTTGATGATCAGAGAAAATATGCAAAGGTGTTATAATGCCCAGAGCATGAACTGTTGTGCAGTGATGAACTTGATGATGGTGATGAACTTGATCTGAAAGGGAAACTCCTGCCAATTCACAACAATAGTTAAAATCCTAAAAATTTCTGCATTAAGATGGTGAAAATGACTGAGATCTTAATTAAAAGTTCTTACTAAAAATTTCTGGGGGTGCCTGGGTGGCTCAGTCAGTTAAGCATCAGACTCTTGATTTGGGCTCAGGTCATGATCTCAGGGTCATGCAGTCGAGCCCTGCGTCAGGCTCCATGCTCAGCATGCTTGGGATTTCTCTTTCTTTCTCCCTCTGTTCCTCCCTTCTCACACTCTGTCTTGCTCTCTCTAAACAACAGATTTTTCTGCATCAGATGTCAGTGGAAGTCTATGAGAACGAAAACCGTCAGTCTGCAACTTGACATTTTTCTTCAGCAACCCCCTGTCCACCTCTTGATTTTTTTTAGATAATACTTGCTGCCTGAGATAAAAAATCACTTTGCTCAGATTGCCATTATTTGACCTCTTCTTGGACAACCATCCGTTTCACAATCTAAACTGTCTATTTTTCTATTCCTCATTCTGGCCCTTTCTATAACAGCACATTCTTTCCTGCATATTTGGATAGGAGAAATGTTTTTAAAATAGCATCTCAACAAATATAAAGTTGCATTATTTACTTAAATTAAAATGCTTGCATAATTTTTATATAAACCTTTTTTAAATACCCAAAGCAATTGACCCTAAAAATAGCTGGCATTTAGGATTACATTGCTGCTACCATTGCTGTGGTATGTGAATCTTTATTTCTACAATTAACGAGGGTGAGCGCTATTTGTTTATGTTGACCCTAAAATTGTGTTCTGGAAAAAAACTCATGTAATGTGCTGTTCTTCCATAAAATTCCTCGTTCCTTGCATTCTTCTTCATTATGCTCAAGGCTTTTATGACTTAACTCTTTCTATCCACTTCGCTATCACTTTACCTTCCTCTTCAATTACCTCATAGGCTTCAGTCTTCTCAAATTTATTGTTAGCTCCTGGATGAGAGGTACTGCCTTATAGCAGGTGTATATTGTATGCTGTGAGTTTCAGATTGTTTCTCCATTGGTGTTTGATGGGAGTTCTCATACACACTAATGAACTTCATCTGTAGATTCGTATTACAACCAGTGTCTTTAATGCCACATCAGAATAAATACACATACATTTTCTCCCCAGGTTAATCAGCTTCGTGGCATCCCCAAGCTGCTGCAGCTTCTAAAAGTTCAGAATGAAGATGTTCAGCGAGCCGTGTGTGGGGCCTTGAGAAACTTAGTATTCGAAGACAATGACAACAAGTTGGAGGTGGCTGAACTCAATGGGGTACCTCGGCTGCTCCAGGTGCTGAAGCAAACCAGAGATTTGGAGACTAAAAAGCAAATAACAGGTAGTGCTTACAGAATATTAAAGGATGTAGAACAGGATACCCCAGCTGGTTATGTTATGCCATCTGTTTTTTCTTAAGCTTCCTGAAACCAATGCTTGATGGGCTCATCATTATCTGAGAGGTGGATTTCAAGGGACATTGTCACCCTGCTGAGTTAGACCCCAGACTCAGGTCAGGTTTGAACTCCTTTTTACCTGAAGGGGAAATTATTTTGAGCCTTTTGCTCAATATTTTTCATTAAAAAGTGTGACTTTGACTACATGTTTTTAGAACAACTTTGCAAGGCTCACTGCCTGGAAACCCTGCATCAGCTTACTAATGGCCAATTGTGTAGTTTGAGGATGTGTGAGCTTTCAGTATTGCCTTGGGTGCCCAAAGCATTCACTCTGAAGAGAACCAATAGGAACCACACCCAGTTATTTTTATTATATACTCCACAATCCACTCGCTGGATCTATGCAAAGAAAGCACATTAGAGCGTGCCCAAGTGTAGCGGGTCAATTTAATCAAATAGTCAAAATGCAAGAAATGTTGTTTCCCAATCCTTCCATTGTCTGGATCCCTCAAAATACCTGCTCCCTAGCCTACCTGTCCCTCCCCACCCTAAAAAAAAAGAAAAAAAAGATGAGAGTAGGTGGATGTGTTTTTTTTCTAGTTCTCTACTTCATATTTCAGAATACTGATTTGCACAAATATCTTCTTTCTGCCCAAGAGATTAGAAGGATGAAATAATCTGAGAGCATTAAAGCAACAGTTTTAGTAATCCTTGAAACATAGAGAAGAGAGACCTAGTTTCATTTAATGAACAATACATGTGGTAGAGGAGAAAATATTTCATTGATATTCAAGCTCACCCTCCTTGCCATCACCATCAGCTCCCCGCTGGGCTCCCTGCACACATTGCAGACAGCAATTATCAGTAGGATTGCCCTGGGGAAACTTTAATTAAGTAGCATCAGTGGCCCAGGTGGTAAACATACATTTTTAATTTAATTATCATGGAAAGGTTTTAGGTATTTTTAGGTATTATTGGGTGATTAAATCTCACTTTTATAGATGAGAAAAGTAAAGCCCAAAGAAGTTAACCCTTTTTAATATATCCTATAAGAGTCCTTTTAAGTAATAATGCTTGAGAGTGTTATTTATTTTCAAGGGAGGTATTTCACAAATACTATTTTAAATTGAATATATTCTGCACTTCTGCCATGTCCACTTTACCATAGAGCAGTTCTTTTTTTCTGTAGAAATGTTGTCATTCTATCTTCTCTCCCCATTTATATCTTAAAATGATCACATATTTTTCTATCTTGTTATATTTTAATTTTATAAAAACTATATGAAGGGTCATACCATGCTTTCCTTCTGCCAGCGTGCTATCATGTCCCAAGAAAAATTTCCTTCCATATTTGTGACTTACATTAAAATACCTACAGAAATTAAGAGTGATCTCACTCGTTCATTGATTCATTCATTCATTCAGCCAGTATTTATAGGGCTGCCTTCCAGTGCCAGGCAATGAGAATCAGTCTAGAGAGGTTGTAGAGGTTCCCTCTACTAAAAGACGAACAATTATGTGATGATAGGCACATTAAAAAAAAACAAAACAAAAGCCATGCCTCATAATTAGAACCTAACATTTCCTTCATTAAAATATAGTAATGACAACCAAAAGAGAGAATCAAACAGATAAACTGTTCTACAGTCAGAAAGAGTTCACAAAGGAGATATGTTTCCTTGTGGACTTTAAAAAAAGGCCAGGATACCCATTTGACCCGTGTTTTGAAGGAGAAAGAAAGTTATTCCCAGCAAAGTGAACATCATTAGCAAAGCAAAAAAGCAAAAAGAAGCTGCTGGTCATTCAGAGGGAGTTGGATAATAGAGTACTGAGGTTAGGGTGTATTGTAGCTAGAGAGTTTGGGAGGATTTGTGGGTGTGTGTCAAGGAAGTAATCCATTGAACCACACTTCCTCTTTTTTGTTCAGGCAATAGGAAACTAACCCGGTCAGAGAACATTCTGTGGAATTAATGCCATAGGAACTTGTTATCTTTAGATAATCTACAGAGCTGATGAATGGAGGTTTATTGTGCAATTTCTCACAATTTCTAGAACAAGCCAAACACCCCTACCAGAGGGTGCTCATTACATGCTAATTGAATTGAGTTGATACTTGAATGTTTGATACAAATCCTTCCAAATAACTTCCTTTAGCTCTATTAATAGAAACAGCTAAGTAAGTGCTTTCAGGACCTTAGAAATAAATTGTTGACTTAATGTAGACATGTTTATATCTTTGTTAAGAAACACAAAGTGAGCAACCATATATGTGAATCTTTTCTTATTTTGTGAATATCTTTTTATTGAGCTCCTTTTACATGCTAGTCCCTAAGTTAGGACTTGCCATTTTGCATTTTTGTGCCCCCTGACATCTCCTTAAGGCATTAGTTGTGTTTTTTTTTTTTTTAAGATTTTATTTATTTATTTGACAGAGATCACAAGTAGGCAGAGAGGCAGGCAGAGAGAGAAGAGGGAGAAGCAGGTCCCCTTCTGAGCAGAGAGCCTGATGCGGGGCTTGATCCCAGGATCCCGGGATCATGACCTGAGCTGAAGGCAGAGGCTTAACCCACTGAGCCACCCAGGCGCCCCTCCTTAAGGCATTATTGATGGTTCCCACATGATCAGCAGGGGGAAGCAGATTGCCCAGGATTACACAATTGACAGAGCACAAGGCCCAGATTCGAACCTAGCTTTATCTGGGTGTTTTGCTCTGTGAAAGTGGCTCCCACCCACTGTTTTGGGGGCAGAGAGTGACTCATTTTTACACTTCTTTGGGAAAGGGTTTGTCTTTAAGAATCTCAGATCAGAGAGCTCTTTCCCGCTTCTCTGAGCCTTCCTCTCTCCCCACTTACCACTGACATGCTTCAGTCCTCTTCACGCCTCTGGTCAGCTATTGCGGTCACTTCTTACCCGCCCTCTGATTCAGTATTGTGCATTCCCACTTGATTCACCACTCTGAACCTAGTGATTTCTTTCTAATATGAAAATACTGCCCTACTGTGCTCCCCATTAGCTCTAAGACAGAGTGCATGCTGTGGACTATGCCACACAAAGATTTTATGATGTGAGCCTGCTGACCAGGGGCAACAGTGTCTCCTCTCATACCCTTCCAGCCCAAGTTCTGAAATCCTAGAGGATTAGCTGGTCTGTTCCATGTCTTGGTGTCTTTGTCTCTGCTGTCTCTTGGACTAGAATCCTTTTCCACACCTTGATCACCTGGTGAATCCTCTTATCCTTCGAAAGGCGTCTTTTCCTCCGCAGCATTTTCAGATGCGATCCTATCATTCTTTCCTCCCTGTCTCCCGCCACCCCCCCCCCCCGCAGCGGAGTTTTGAAAGAGGGGCCTCCCAATGAGCTACTTCTGTATCCTTTAATATTAGGATGTCACTTATTTCATGCCTGTATGTTTCTTGCAGTAAAAACAGTGCTACTCTTCTAAGTTTCTCAACAGCTGTGGCTGTATGACTGACTATATAAAAGAAACTGGGGGGGCTCCCGGGTGGTTCAGTCCGTTAAGTGTTTCACTCAGGTCATGATCTCAGGGTCCTGAGATTGAGCTCCATGTCAAGCTCTGTGCTTACTGTGGAGTCTGCTTCAGATTCTCTCTCCCTCTCCCTCCTACTCACTCTCTCTCAAATAAATAAATAAAATCTTTGGGATGCCTGAGCGGCTCAGTTGGTTAAGCGTCTCCCTTCAGCTCACGTCATGATCTCAGGGTCCTGAGATCCAGCTCTCTGCTCAGTGGGAAGCTGACTTCTTCCTCTCCCTCTGCCCCTCCCCCTCACTCATGCTTAATCTCTCCAGTGCTCTCTCCCTCTCTCTCTCTCTCAAATAAATAGCTAAAGAATCTTAAAAAATAAATAAAATCTTTTTTAATGAAAAAAGGGAGACTTGTGACCTGGGAATATATGGATTACGCACAAATAAGAGAATCAAGTGTGTTTTTAGATAAGACCCTGATTTTAATGGCCAAGATATGAAGCAGTTAACCATCTGATTTCTATATATGCATAAAAGAAGCTGCAGAGCTTTGTTTATTGGGAGAGAACTTCAACTCACTGACCTTCCTGGCACTTTCAGTACCAGCCTAGGGGGAAGCTCTTTCCTTTTCAGATAAAAAGACTTGAGGATCAAAGAGTTTCCCTCTGTGAGATTGTTCCCCCTCCCTTACCAAGTGAGCATGGTAATGTACTTTAATTGAAATGAGAACAGTACATACTGATCTCAGAGGTTCATCTTCAGGGTCACTGAGTGATGAGCACTTTCAGGAGTGAGTAGGGCTCTGCCTTGGTAAGAATAAAGCAGGAGATTCTTGTCCTTCTGCTTGTTACATAAGGAAGGGTCAGGATGATTGTTGATGAAATTTGTTGAAAATGCATATTGACTTCTGCATATTTTATGGAAATATTTAATTGGATTGCTGTATTTTAGTAGCAGAAACATTCTACTATAAAATATTCATTACGCACCTTTTAAAAATAATTATATTTTTTTTTCTGCATTTGTAATGTGCAACAAGTTACCTTGGGTTCATATATAACTTGGACTAAATGGCCTTTGCAGTAGTGTGGTATTTCAGGTAAGATTTGCAAAACTTAGGTGAAAGGAGTATATCCATGCAAGGGAAATTATTTAAAAAAAAGAATCCTCCTGGGGCGCCTGGGTGGTTCAGTGGGTTAAAGCCTCTGCCTTTAGCTTGAGTCATGATCTCAGGGTCCTGGGATTGAGCCCACATCGGGCTCTCTGCTTAGCAGGGAACCTGCTTCCTCCTCTCTCTCTGCCTGCCTCTCTGCCTACTTGTGATCTCTGTCTGTCAAATGGATAAATAAAATCTTAAAAAAAAATAATCCTCCTGTGACCACTTTGCAAAACGAGCTAAAACACAATGGTTCTCCTTTTCCTCCTCCTGCTCCTCTTTCTCCTGTACTGATAATAAGGATTCATTTAATCATAATCCTTGCAGATTTTGCTATCAAAGTATCATGCAGACTTTGCTAAATAACTATATTTCTAGTCCTAAAGGGCAATATTATAAAACATGGATTTTAATATCTTACAAGATCCCTTTACTAAAGTTAGCTATTTTTTGCAAATATCACAGTTGCCAATAAATTTCTGGATAATGCAGTTATTATTATCTCTGTTATAAGTGCTCATTATTCAAAGTATATCCCTTACCAGAATCCATTTCTCTTTTTGGCTCAAATGAGAACTTAGTGATAGAAAATGACAGGCTTATCAGCTGCAACAAAGAACTATAATAGAGATCTGGGTGCTGTGAATAAATTAACTAGAAGTTAAAGGTGAGACCAATGAAAACCTAAACCCTAATACTATCTTGGGGCATCTAGAATCAGGTCATTGAAAGGACCCTCTATCAAGGGTCATTTGGTCTGTTTGTTTCTCAATGCCAGAAATGTGAATCTTTTTTTTAAGTAATCTTTACACCCAGTGTGGGACTCAAACTCATGACCCTGCATTTAAGAGTTGTGCACTCTACCCACTGAACCAGCCAGGTGCCCTGGGAACCTTTTTTTTTTCCTAAAGATTTTATTTATTGAGAGACACCATGAGAGAGGGAACACAAGCAGGGAAGGTGGGAGAGGGAGAAGCAGGCTTCCCGCCAAGCAGGGAGCCTGAAGTAGGGCTTGATCCCAGGACCCTGGGATCATGATCTGACCCAAAGGCAGACACTTAATGACTGAGCCACCCAAGTGCCCCTATTGGGAATCATTTTTAAAATACAGATTCCTGGGACACCTGGGTGGCTCAGTTGGTTAAGCGGCTGCCTTTAGCTCAGGTCATGATCCCAGGGTCCTGGGATCGAGTCCCACATCGGGCTCCTTGCTTGGCAGGGAGCCTGCTTCTCCCTCTGCCTCTGCCTGCCACTCTGTCTGCCCGTGCTTACTCGCTCTCTCTCTGACAAATAAATAAATAAAATCTTTAAAAAATAAATAAATAAATAAATAAAATACAGATTCCTAAGATCCATTCTGAGATTCTGGCTAGTGAATTTGGGATGTGGCCCAGAAATATGTGATTCAGATATGCCACGAGGTTCATTTAGAAACTGCTAGTCTAGTGTAGCACTCTAGGTTTGGGATAAAAAACCCCTTGTCAATGTTTTCCTAAAGGATGAGCTCATTTTTTATCAGCTGCAGCGATAGAGCTGGATCTTACAAGCAGATCTTTCTGTTTCCTTCAAAGCTCTCTTAGAAGTTTGTCTTTCCAGTGAGCTAGAATCTTTTTCCCTAGAATTTCCACTCATTAGTTCTGGTTTTGCCTTCTTATAGTCACACACACATACACACACACACACACACAAAGATACCTAGGTGTTAAATCTGCATTTCTTTCATTACTAGAGAAAAATGCATTCCTATGTGTATTAGATTCTAATATTTTTTAGCTTGTATTAATTTTTCAAGCAACTGAATCTTTAGTGACTTATAAGAACTCTCTGTATTAAGGAAATTAACCTTGTATTGTCATATGTATTTTCCCATTTTGTAGTTGGTCCTTTATTGATTTTGTATGTACATGTAGGAGGACTGTTTTAAGTATGTGTAATCTCGAATCTTTTTAGTGAACACTTAAGCTCCTTCTTAGCTTCGTGCCATACAAAAATTTGGCAGGCATGACATTTCTATAAGATATCCTACATTAAAAATTCAAAAATTATAATCACACTCCCAAACCAGATTCTTTTATAGAAGTAATACCACATGCCAAGCTATAAAGGACATCCGACTTTTGAAGGAAAATTCCACTTCCTTTGTTTAAAATTAATCCTCTTCTGGTTTTTATCATAAGGTATACTTTTCCTTTGAGTGCCCTGTGTGGTCCTTTTTAAAAAGGAGGAAATGTCATTATGCTTTACATCTTTAAGCCTCTGGCAAGCAGAGACTGTTAATTTGTTTATTTATTTAAAACAGGAAGCTTTTTTTTTTTCCCTTTTCTCTCTTTTCTTCTTAACTTTCTTTAGTGGCTTAGTAACCATGCAACTCAAACTCAGACCTGCCTCTAAATTGTTTTCTACCACCTTTGGAGTTTTATTCTGTCACTCCCCCATCCAGCGCCCCTCAAGATGAAGTGGGAGGAATGAAGTCATTGTGTTAGAAACCTGAGGCTGAGAGACACGGCTCCTGACTAAACCCCAGTGCCAGCTGGAGCAGGAGAAGACCTCCTCCTGAGCCAGAATGCTGGGCCTCGCCAGACTCCAGACCCAGTGTCGCTCTCTCTGACGGAAGCTCAGTGTAGGCTGCACTGGAAATTTGGTTATCGTTTCAGAAATTACGTACTGGTACACAGCCAAAGTAAACTGATGAAGGTCAAGAGACTGTGTCTGGCCTCGAGTGTTCTAAATGGTGGGCCAAGTATGAGTATGGTCGAATAATTAGCAAACTTTAACTGCGCAGATGATTATTTCAGTCATTAAAATCAGGGCTGATGATATCATCACTGAATTCAGCCCCACCCCCACCCAAAAAAGCACCTTTGCTTTTTTCACTGAGTAGACGGTCCTGTATACCAGTGCTTCCTCTTTCTTTTTTGCAGACAAAGCAGTACATTTTAAAAGTTGGAATTACCGACTGGGTGGTGAGGGGAATGAATGGGGAAGAAAATGAAGATCCCTTCTCTTTCTGCCCCTTCTCTCTCTCTGCCCTTCTGGATGCTAGTGAGTTAGTCATTTACTGAGGCGAGAAGGAAGGTAAGGCAATTTTACCCGTCCTGGGAGTCACTGGAATAGCCAGCAATAAGAGCGTGGTCCTTCCACTGAATCGGAAGTATTTGAATGCCAAATTTGTAAGAGAATCAAATCCTCAGTGTATGTGCCACTTTGCATTCTTTCTGAGACACCCAGCTTCAGCCTCTGTCTCACAGATGCCCTGGAAGATACAGTATGCTGTTATCTTAATTTCTTTCAGTGTTGGCTAATGTAGCCTTTCTCTTTAATGGCGGGTCAGGGGAGAGGTTTCAAGAGGAAAGGGAAGTTGAATGAGGACAGTGGTACCAGCCTTAGACCAGTGCTTTAGGCCATACAAGTTGGCAAATTGATCAAATACTCTTGTATCTCCTTCACTGCCAAACTGTAATATAGGAAATTGACAAGGTATCTAGCATAAATTCCAGGAGGATAGAAAGTCTACCATTGGGTAGGATTTAATAAATATTAACTGGCGATATTGATCAGCCTACTAGAGACGGGTGTGGGTATAGGCAAAGGTGTTCCGTGGGCCCTTCCTGTTCTCACTGGGAGGCAAATATCAGGCAGAAGTTGCAGGTAGTGGGGAGCAGGAGGCAGAGGGAGATATTCTCTCCCTGTTTCTACAGGAGAAAAAAATATGACCCTTTAAAAACACTGAAGTCTTGGGATACCTGGCTGACTCAATCAGTAGAGTGCAAGTCTTGGTCTCGTTGTTGTGAATTTGAGCCTCACATTGGGTATAGAGATTACTTTTTTTTTTCTTGAAGATTTTTTTATTTATTTGACAGACAGAGATCACAAGTAGGCAGAAAGAGAGGAAGGGAAGCAGGCTCCCCGCCGAGCAGAGAGCCTGATGCACGGGACTCCATCCCAGGACCCTGGGATCATGACCTGAGACGAAGGCAGAGGCTTTAACACACTGAGCCACCCAGGCGCCCCTCGAGATTATTTAAAAAAAAAAAAAAAAAAAAGTTAAATCTTTTTTTTTAAACTAAGTAAATAAAAATAAAAACACTGAAGTCTTGGGGCACCTGGGTGGCTCAGTGGGTTGAGCCTCTGCCTTCCGCTTGGGTCATGATCCCAGGGCCCTGGGATAGAGCCCTGGGATAGAGGGCTCTCTGCTCAGCAGGGAGCCTGCTCCCCCCCCTCCCCGCCCCCACCTGCCTCTCTGCCTACTTGTGGTCTCTATCAAATAAATAAAATCTTTAAAAAACAAAACAACCAATAAAACCACATTGAAGTCTTTATTAAAATAGAATAATTTTCAGCCTGTGTATTGGTGAGACCAGAATTTATTATCTCAGTGAGGTCAGTCTAATGATAGGATCTTTTAAGAGAAACAACATAAATGTTAAAGGATTTCTAACTTTCATTCACATTCCAGGTTAATTTAAGCTGGCATAATTTTATGTCATAAATCTCTCTCTCTCTCTCATTACGGATCAGCTTCATTGCCATCTAACAAACTCAAAACCAATTCTTTCGGTTGGGAAAGGTCTGTCTCCCTCCCCCTTTTTTCCCAACAGCTAGCCACAGCCTGGGGGGTGTGGGCCCTAATGCATCTCTTCAGCAGTCATTTGACTCATCCCTGCACTGTTTTGATAGTACTCTGCTTTTCTAGGTTTGCTGTGGAATTTGTCATCTAATGACAAACTCAAGAATCTCATGATAACAGAAGCCTTGCTTATCCTGACTGAGAATATCATCATTCCCTTCTCGGGATGGCCAGAGGGAGACTACCCCAAAGCAAACGGTTTGCTTGATTTTGATATATTTTACAACGTCACAGGATGCTTAAGGTAATGCCACTCTACAGATCTTTTTTCTGTATACCTTACAAACTGCATCTGGGTTTCTAAAGCTCTACCTCATTACCTGGAGATCCAATAAGAATTATAAAGATCCCTCTAAGTACAAGAAGCACAAGAAGCATGTCCTTTCCCATTGTTACCAGTGGGGCATGTAGAGACAATGAGAAAGGTAAAGTAAGAACAGAATATTGTTTCTAGGCATGTTTGATTTCAGCAGCTACCCACATTAGTTAACAAGAGAGAGGCTGTCAGTTCCAATAAAGAAAACAGAGGTGTGACCTAAATACCCAGAATCCCAGGCAGACCGGCCTTCTCTGTCTTCCAGGGTTTAACATAGGCTCCATGCTATTTTTTAATTTACAAAAATCTAATTGACTGATATGGTTAAAAAATTTTAAACCTAGTGCTTTTATTCTCTTATCTTATACATTATACTAGTCATAATGATTCAATATTTGTATATATTGCAGTCACCACAGTAAGTTGAGATAACATTCATTGGTATGCACTGTTACAGAATTTCTTTTTTCTTGTGATGAGAACTTTTAAGACTTTTCTCTCTTAGCAACTTTCAAATACACAATATAGTATTATTAACTATAGTTGCCATGCTGTACATTACCTCTTCAGGATTGACTAAGTTGTTTGTTTGTTTATGGCATATGAAAAATATATCTCCTTGGGACGCCTGGGTGGCTCAGTTGGTTAAGCGGCTGCCTTCAGCTCAGGTCATGATCCCAGCGTCCTGGGATCGAGTCCCACATCGGGCTCCTTGCTCGGCAGGGAGCCTGCCTCTCCCTCTGCCTCTGCCTGCCTCTCTGTCTGCCTGTGCTCGCTCTCTCGCTCGCTCTCTCTCTCTGACCAAAAAAAAAAAAAAAAATATATATATATATATATATCTCCTTTATGGTTTATTTGGACTAGTTATTTTATGACTAGAAATTTGTACCTTATGACAACTTTTACCCATTTTGTCTACCCCTCTTGTTTCTGACAATCCCACCAGTCTGTTCTCTGTATCTATGAGCTTGTTTTTGTTGTTAAGTAATCTCTATACCCATCATGGGGCTCAAGCTCACAACCCTGAGATAAAAGTCACATGCTCCACCAACTGAGCCAGCCAGACACCCCATAACCTTGGTTTTTTGTTTTGTTTTGTTTCTTTTAGATTCCACTTATAGATGAGATCATACAGTATTTGTCTTTCTCTGTCTGGTTTATTTCACTTAGCACAATGCCCTCAAGGTCCATCCATGATGTTGCCAGTGGAATATTTCATTCTTTGTTGTTGCTGAATAATATTTTATATATATATATGTATATGTAATACATATTTGTATACATACATATACACACACAAATACCTATGTGTGTATATATATATCAGATTTTATCCATTCACTTGTCGAGAGATACCTAGCTTGTTTCCATTTCTTTGCTATTATGAATAATGTTTCAGGGAACATGAGGGTGCATATATATTTTCAAGTTAGTGTTTTCCTTTTCTTTGAATAAATACCCAGAAGTGGAATTGCTGGATCATATGGTAGTTCTGTGTTCGATTTTTTTGTAATGTTTTCCACAGTGGTTGTGCCAACTTAACATTCCTACAGGCACTGCACAAGGTTTGCCTTTTCTCCATATCCTCACCAACATTTGTTATTTCTTGTCTTTTTGAGGATAGCCATACTAATAGGTGTGAAGTGATATCTCCTTGTGGTTTTGATTTGCATTTCCCTGGTGATGTTGAACATTTCTTCCTGTGCCTGTTGGCCATCTCTGTATCTTCTTTGGAAAATGTCTGTTCAGATCTTCTGCTTATTTTTTAATCAGATTGTGTTTACTATTGAATTGTATGTTCTTCATATATTTTGGATATTAACCCCATATCAGATATATGATTTGCAGGTGTTTTCTCCCATCCCATAGGTGGACTTCTCATTTTATTGATGGTTTTCTTTGCCGTGCAAAAGCTTTTTTGGTTTGACACCATTCCACTTCATTATTTTTGCTTTTGTTACCTTTTTTTTTTTTTTTTTTGGTGTCAGATCCAAAAAATAATCACCAAGATTGATGTCAAGAAGATTACTGCCTATGTTTTCTTCTAGCAACTTTATGGTTTCAGGTCTTATAGTCAAGTCTTTATTCCATTCTGAGTTAATTTTTGTGTATGGTGTGAGATAGTGGTCCAGTTTCATTCTTTTGCATGTGGCTATAGTTTTCTCAGCACCATTTATTAAAGAGATTTACCTTTCTCCTTTCTCCACTTTCCCCAAGTATTCTTGACTTATTTGTTGCTAGTTAATTGACCATATATGCTCAAGTTTATTTCTGGGCTCTTTAGTCTATTGCAATGGTCTTTGTATTTGTTTTAATGCCAGTACAACCTCTTGTTTTGATTACTAGAGCTTTGTAATATAGTTTGAAATCAGGGAGTGTGATGCCTCTGGCTTTGCTCTTCTTTCTCAAGACTCTGGTTATTTGGGGTCTTTTGTGATTTCATACAAATTGTAGAATT
The DNA here is from genome assembly GCA_004024625.1 of Mellivora capensis. NCBI lineage: Eukaryota > Metazoa > Chordata > Mammalia > Carnivora > Mustelidae > Mellivora > Mellivora capensis. The sequence goes on along the minus strand of PISX010002524.1, from coordinate 65,433 downwards.
GTCTGTTCGATTTCTGTGAAAAATGCCATTGGAAACTTCATAGGGATTGCATTGACTCTGTAGATTGCCTTGGGTAGAATGGACATTTTAAATATATTAATTCTTCCAATCCATGAGTAAGGTATATCTTCCCCTTTATGTCTACAGTTTGTTTCATCAGTGTCTTATTGTTGTTAGTATACAGTTCTTTTGCCTACTTAGTTAAATTTATTCCTAGATGTTTTTAAATAGCTGTAAGGCAACAAAGCCTAAAGGGACAGAAAGTTTTGCCATAAGAACAGCTACCAAAGAAGTTAATTTGAACAGCTTTTCTAAATAGTGGGATGAAAAAGTGCTTGAAATATTTTCTCCTTTGGACTGTCAGATGCCAGCTAAATCAAGAGAAAATAGAAATACATGCAGGAGGAAGAAAAATGTTAGTCTGAACTTATCTAAGATCATGCATCTCAAGCTTTCTTATATTTGAAAATAATCATTGTACTTTATGCGCAAGGATTAAAAGAAATCAAATGGAAGATATAATCAAGGGGCACCTGGGTGGACTAAGTCAGTTAAGCATCCAACTGTTGACTTCAGCTCAGATCATGATCTCAGGGTTGTAAGATCGAGCCCAGGCTCCGCATTTGTGCTCTCTCTCAAAAAAAAAAAAAGAAAAAAAGATGCAATTGAAATTAGGCAGCCCATAAGAGGTTATAATATATTCTGCTCTTGATATTTTCTCTAGTTACAGTTCATTTTTTTAGGGAATCTAGATGGTAAGTAAGAGAATTTATTATGGTAAAATATTTATCTTATCTCCATAGTTAATCAAACACTGTATCAAATACCAATTTTGTGTAAGCTTTTATGTTACCTGCGGAGAATTTCACAAAGATGCATAAGAAAATCCTTAGGGAACTGTTAACTTATCAGGGGCTACAGATGAGCAAAGGAAAGAGAACACAGCTTATGATGAAATATCTTAGAGCAATGACTCCTGGAACATTAGCACCTGCACCACCTGGAACCTGTTAGAATCCTCAGGTTCCACCCCAGACCTTCTGAATCAGAAACTCTAATGGTGGGGGGAGTAGGGGGCAGCAATCTAGTTTTAACAAGCCATCCAGGTGATTCTGATGCAGCTGAATTATGAGAGCCATGGTATCAGAGGTACAAGGGAAGTGCTGCAGGAATACAAAACAAAGGACCATTCATGCCAGCAGAGTGGGATTAGAAAGACGCTATAGAAGAGGTGCCAAATGAACTGGGCTTTGGTGGATTATTTCAATAGTCAGAAATTCTCTGAGGACTAGGGACTCAAATCCTTGAACAGCGGAAGAGGTGCCTAAATGGTCTTTTTGACTCCATCTTCTGTACAGTTCGCCAGATCTGCTTTTTTATTGCACTTTTGATCTAATACCACATTTTGATCTATTTAAAAACATTTTGCATCTCAGAATTTCTCTGTAGCTCCCATTGCCTGACTGTGTTACATTAGAGTTCTTAAAGTATCAGTCAGGAATCTTTCAACTCTAAATGAGATTTTCAAACTTGCTAAAGCCAAGTAAGGATTCATTGGCTCATGTGGGTGAGATCTTGATGGTCACTTGTGGAAGGGAAGGAAGTGCAGTAGGAAACATGACCTCAAGGACTAGGACATAAATTCAACATTCATGGGACTTACTCTGTTTTTGAATTTATATCTCCTCTCCACTTGCTCTTCTTCTTTCATATGTTGGGCTCATTCTCTACAAATGTGAACAAGCCTGGGCATTCTTTTTACTTTAATCTCTAACACGTACCAGAGCTTCTGGCATATAGTAAGCAACTAACTATAAAGTATTGCATGAAAAAAATAAAAGAAGGAATGACCAAATGAAAATGCCTGATGAACTAAGTGAATAATCAAGTCTGGCGAGAGCATCAGATTTGTGATGAGAAGTAATCAAACAGAAGTTGGAAACATGGGCTAAGGTCTGATTGTGAGGGCCTTGAAGGTCATGTTAAGGGGTTAATTTTTTTCTTCTGTAAGCAAGATTATCTAGGGTAGGAGAATAGAAATACGAAGTTCTGTGTGAAGAATAATTATAATATTAACAGGAAAGGGGTATTGAGAAGGTGAATAATATAATAAAGACAAAGATGTTAGTTTCAAATCTTCCTGCTGTTTTTCCTTATGAGTGAGGAATAAAAGACTTGGATGGTTTGTGTGAAGCATGCCTTAGCTGACGCACACATTCCAGAAGATGTAGTAGCTGAATACATTCCCACCAATATGACACCATTTTAGTGTTTGCAAAGTCAATTCAAACCACTGATTTGAACTACTTTTAGAAGCAGAATATAAAAAAAAAAATCTACCAAATTGAATGCCAATAGTACATGCTTAAATATCTGTTCTTATTTCATTTGTGTATCTAATTTGCAATAATAATAGCTGACATTTATTGTATATTATGTTCTAGAAACTTCTGAATGCTTTAGGAGGATTTTCTTAGTTTATTCTTACAGTAGCCCTTGTAAAACAAGATTTCCCCATTTTATAGTTGAGGGGTTCAGATAGGTTAAGTGTTATTTCCAACATCATACAGCTAGCAAGAGACAGCTGAAATTCAAATCCAGGAAGCCTATCTCTAAAGCCACATATAGTCATATGTTCATGTTTGTCACATTTCTATGGACTGTGCTGATGTGGATAAAACCTCTACCCTTGGGTGCCTGGGTGGCTCAGTAGGTTAAGCCTCTGCCTTCTGCGTAGGTCATGATCTCAGGGTCCTGGGATCGAGGCCCACATCCGGCTTTCTGTTTGGCAGGGAGCCTGCTTCCCCCTCTCTCTGCCTGCCTCTCTGCCTACTTGTGATCTCTCTCTCTCTGGGTCAAATAAATAAATAAAATCTTAAAAAAAAATAATCTGTCCTTCACAGCCTTGCAACCTCACACAGCTGGGTAGACCAATTTATACTCACATTCAAGTCTTCTTAAGGGCATTGCATCTGTGTCTCATTGGTTTTGTTTTATAAGTTCTGTGCAAATAGAACTCTGCATTCCATTTCACAGAAGCAGAGAAGATACAAAGGATGAAGCCTATGAAGTGGGAGACATTCCCAGGAAAGGAGAAGGCATTGTAGGCAACAAGGTTAGGTTAAATGTTGTCACAATGAATATAAAAGCCACTAGGAGAAACCCGCAGAATGCAAGAGCCTTCTAGGGAACCTGTGATCAAATAATCTCAATTTCCATAACAATAGAGGTGTCTGCCCTGCAATTGCTTATTTATGACCACAGCTTCTCTAAACAGATTTTAAGACAAGTGTTAACTGGTTCTTACAAAAGTGAATCTTGCTGTATAAGAAGATCATGATGTTAGCAAGTATCTTAATTGCTCTAAGTTTATTTGAGGTATTCTCTCCTGCAGTGGGTTTAGAGCCAACAATAAACTGGCAACATGAGCAACATCTTTGGCACTGTGGTTGACTCAGTGCAGCTAAATTTCTTTAATCTCAGAGAAAAACTGCATACACCAGTGACTTTTTTCCTTTACTAATGTGACAATGAGATCAGTTTTGAGAGGGACTTCGCTTGGTCTGCCTAGAGCAATGGTTTAGTGAATCTGCTCTGCAGGTAAGATGTTTGCTTTGTTAATGAACTTGCTTTGCAGCAGTGGCTCTGGCTCTGGCCACCTGGAGCTGGTACAGTGAGACTGCATTCCCACAAGAGAACGTGCAAAGTTTATCCTTTGAAAAGACCAACACTGTCAGGTCCAGGATATTTGTCAGGTATCAGACTTATCTACAGGATTAGCATCTGTCCGCAGCAGCATGTTCCATGCGTGGGCGTTGGTGCTTTCATTAGGTCCCTTTGGAATTAACATACTTGTAATAACTGAAGTTACTCACTGAAAGGTGATACACATTTTGCAAAGAAGAAACATCTTAATATTATGCTAGCAATAATAAGTAGTAAACTCCAAGCTAGGAGAGGAAAATTAAAATGGTACATTCCCAATTTGTGCTAGAGCCAGCAAAAGCAATTATCTGCATCTCTTAATAACTCCACAGACAGTGACATCATGTTGGTAGTTTGAAATCAGCCAAAGTGGGAATATTTACACCACAGAAATTGGCAAATGGGGGCACCTGGGTGGCTCAGGGGGTTAAGCCTCTGCTTTCGGTTCAGGTCATGATCCCAGGGTCCTGGGATAGAGCCCCACATTGGGCTCTCTGCTCGGCAGGGAGCCTGCTTCCCTTCCCCCTCTCTGCCTGCCTCTCTGCCTACTTGCGATCTCTGTCTGTCAAATAAATAAATAAAATCTTTAAAAATAAAAAAAAAAGAAATTGGCAAATGCTACAAGTCAGAGGTCTCCCCACTCCCTTGTCCCTAGAAAACTGTTGGGACACTTGAGTGGCTTAGTTGATTAAGCGTCTGCCTTCAGCTCAGGTCATGATCCCTGGGTTCTGGGATCGAGCCCCACATCAGACTCCCTGCTTGGCGGGAAGCCTGATTCTCCCTTTGCCTGCCACTCCCCCTGCTTGTGCTCTCTCTCTCTCTCTGACAAATAAATAAATAAAATCTTAAAAAAAGAAAGAAAAAAGAAAACTGGTTCTTGAATAAAAATCTACCAGCACGCCACTGGCACTGAATTTCTGTTAGTTAATTAACATCAAAATGTGGGTAGAGTATATTTTTTTTCTATACACCTCCCTTTTCAAAGAAGAAATAGTTCCTTTGTTTTCTTGGAAGGTATCACACAGCTTCAGCATTTTCCTTTTTTTGAGTGGAGAAAACATGTTAAAATGACCCATTTATTTTTTTTTCCAAATTATTTTCATTTACTTAAGGTGAGAAGTGTGCCAATATTTGACATTTGATAATTTATTGCAATCAATAGGCTACTCTTTCAGATATTTCAGATTCCAAAAGATTTATGTGACAATCATAGAATTTTAAATTACCAAAAAGCATGAGCTGCCTTCTTTGATTTAACACCCCTCCTACATGCACACTCACTGTGATGAGCCCCTGCTTTTCTTTTTAGTATGGGTAACTTCTTAGGAGTTGATGTGACATGGCTGTCAAATCTGTGTGTTCCACCTCGCAGAGTGGCACACCTTTGGAAAACCTTTAGATGTGAGAAATAAAACCAATAGTTATTATCAGAAGGAAGTTTGAAATTTCTACCAAAGATTTATCATTACTTCTCCAATCCTCAATGTGGTTCCCATTGTTTCTTTCTTCCTTTTCTTTCTTTCCTTTCTCCTTTCCTTTCTTCCCTTGTCTTTCCTGATTCTTTGCTCTCTTAAAGAAGAAGGGACCGAAAGAACTTACAGGTTAGAAATTAAAGTGCCTCCAGAGTTGCGGTTGGACTGAAATGGAGAATGGTGGAAGCTGTCAGAGTAGAGAATGGGAAAAATATCCTTTTTCCAAGAGCAGTGAGATTCAAAGTTCTGGAAGACACATCAAACTAAACACAAACACATCTCGGCAGCCTCTCTTAGCAGTCTCCTTCTTCATCTTGAAGAAATTGACAGTGACTCTCCCAAATTATAGAATCATTATCAGAAATTTGAGAAAGGAAACTAATCCAGCTTTCTTGATATTTTACCATTTGGTCTGTCTTTCCTCTTCCTCTTATCTAACACTGTATTTGTTCCTTGGATGCCTGCTATATTCAAATCTCTTCCTGCTACAGCAGAGGGACACCCTTACAAAAGGAGATTTCCCTTACAAATTGTAAGGGAATGTAAATGTCTCACGAAAGGGTGATTTCCACTTGGTTTGCAGAACTTCTCCTGTGTTGGCTATTTCTTAAAAATAGCCAGCTTAAAATAACTTGACCAAGAGGCTTATTTTGGGGTGGCAAAATTTGCTCCCCTATACCATAAATAATGGAATTGGCAATATTTCTAGCAATGTTACACTATCAATCATAATTATATTTTATATGTTGTGTATTTTAGATATTGTGGGGGCCAAGGATAGGCCACGCTAAGATGGGCCACTTAACATGAAGATTATTTTGAGCTGAAGGCAATCAAGACCCTGTGTGCTCAAGAGAAATTTTTGCCCCTTTGTTAACTACATAGAAAACTCTAAATTGGCGGTCTTTCCCAGAATATGGGTTATTAGCAGCGATAAATTTTATCTGAGTGTCCCATCTGTGTGGCGGGACAAACATCCAATTACCAAACATCTGCTCTTCTTTTCATCCTGTCAATTGCACTCCTTTCTTCTGAAGCCCCAGGCCCCTACCCCATATCCTCAGTTTAGAATAACATACATACTTCATTTTGCCTGTCTTTAGAATTTCCATGGCTATGTAGACTCTCTGTACATATGCTATTTGATGTTCTCCTCTTTATCTGTCTCTTTTCAATTTGATTTTTCGTCCAGCTAAAAAGACCCCAACGGGGACAGGAACTCTTGATCCCTAATATAAATACAAACAAATGTCTAGTTTTATGAGATAAATTGTTGTGTAATTTTCTCTTCAAGTGAATTTAAAAGATGTAAATGGTATTTAAATAGATATATAAAATCCTGATTTTTAAAAAAATGATTGTTTATAAGTGAAATCTCAGGGGTTTTAGGTCATCTGTTTGAAATCCCTCAACAGTAATTAGGTTAGTAAAGCAAACAAATCAAACATCAAACCAAGCAAATACGGCTATGCTAACCTGATCACCCTTCTCTGATCTTCCTGAATCCAGTGCTCTTAAGAGTTTAGGTCACATTAGAATTGTCAGTCAGCACAACTACAACACTTGCAAATGTCTCAGTTCTTCAAACTAAATTTTCCACTATCTTATTCATGCCCTTAGCAGATAGGCTCAGATTAGGAGTTGTACTTCTCAGTAATTATATGACATTTCTCTTTGCCTAGTACTTCTCAGTAATTATATGACATTTCTCTTTGCCAAAGGAACTCTTTACTGGTAACCCAGGCTCAGCCTTGGGATGATTATTAAGAATACATGAGTAGGACTAATATGGAGGCAGAAAAAACAAGGTAACAGAAGAATAATTTTTATTATATCAAGAGGACTGTATTTGCTAGCCTTTCTGTGTATCAGTCAGTATGTGACTTGGGTCCTGAACAACAACAAAAAATTCCCAAGAATGACTTTGTCAGAGATTTTTAAAAACCTCCTATGTTTGTTTGTTTGTTGAGGTATAATTGACACATTAGTTTCATTACAACATAATGATTTTATGTTTGTAGACATTGTGAAATGATCACCACAGTTAGTCTGATTAACATCTCTCCCCATGTATAGTTAACAAAGATTTTTTTGTGTGTGTTAGACTTTTTAAGATTTACTCTCTTAGCATCCTCGTGTTTAAAAAAAAAATCTGGTATAGCTTAAATTGGAAGTAGTTTATTATTAACTATATCTTATGTCACTGAAAATCTTTTTTTAAAAAAACTTGACTATCGTCATAGAACTATTAAAAATTTTGAAATTCATCATGATCAAAAAATGAGCAGGTTGATATATTTGGATAAAGCAGCTGATGACTTTTTTGCCATCCTGTGGTTAAAATCTGTGCCTGTACTGGAGGTGCGGACCATCTGAGCATCATATGCTTTTACTCTAAGTCTTAAGCATCCTCATCAATCTTTATCTGGCATCCAAGACATCTCCTGTAGGTGCCAAGAATGTCTATTCAAGTTCCAGTGACTCCCAGGCATATTTTTAAAAATTAGTTTGCTGTTTATAATTGATTCAAAATGGAATTTGGCCTTCTACCTTGAACAGCCAGCTAAATCCAAAGGAAGTGACTGTTACCTACCAACCAGATGATTACTGGCTACATTGATTATTCAGAATAATTTTAGATGATCTGAAAAATACAGGAAAGCAAAACCAAAGGATTTTTTTTTTGAGATTTTATTTATTTATTTGACACAGAGAGAGAGAACACAAGCAGGCAGAGGGAGAGAGAGAAGCAGGCTCTCTGCTGAGCAAGGAGCCCAATGCGGGACTCGATCCCAGGCCCCTGGGATCATGACTGGAGCTGAAGGCAGACGCTTAATGAACTGAGCCACCCAGGCATCCCAAAACCAAAGGATTTTTAAGGATAGATCTTCTCCTCTACCTTCTGGTTTCTTGAAGTGTAATAGATGCTGACATATATTTGTTCGGTTAATGTTCCTTGTCCTGGAAGGAACAAGACGTGTAGGTGGGAGAGCTTTCTTCTACCTCCCAATGATGCTTCTTTTTGCAGACCAAACAGTTGACTTTGACTGCTGTTTGCAGATACCTCCAGGAACTGATGTTGACTTTTAAGGTAACAGACAAGCCCTTTTCTTGGCATAGAGTTTTTGTCCCTCTGCCAGTTCAAATGAGGTTCCCCTTTTGTTCTATGCAATAACAAGCTGCCTCTGCTACTTTCTCTGGGTTCATCACAGACAAGGCCCAACTGTTTGATATATATCAGCTGAGAGATAAACAAAAGCCCAGACCTAAATCTCAAATAACAAGAGGAAGAAGGATGCCTCCTTATCCACCGATCTCTTATCAAGTGCCTGTTGGGTCTTAGAATGGACTCTGACCAAGCACTTAGGGGACTGGGGCCTTATTGCACAGTTGACAATACACGATATTGGAAATCCTATAGTTGTTGGTGGATGTGAAGAGGTACCTACAGTATTTGTAAAATCATCAAGGTGATCACTCTCTCAGTATGCTAGCTAGACCCTGAAGACTGGTCCCATAGGCAGTAGGTCTTGCATGTGACACACATGTAAACTGCATTTGTAGGAAATTACACCTATTACCAGTAGATTTCGCCCCATTTAAAAAATAAAAAAAATCCCTGCCTCTTAGAATTACTTGTTGTTGAAGTGTTTTGAGAAGATTCACTTTAACCATATTATTGTGCTGTCTGCTAATCTCCTCTCTCGTAAGTAATTATAGCCTTTAATTTTATTTTTTTTTTTAATTTTAATTCCAGTATAGTTAACATACGGTGTTCATTTCCCCAAGCTAGTTGACCATACACCACACACCAAGCTTTGGACCTTCTGTGTCGAAACAAACCTCCTTTTGGTGCTGGCCAACTAGCTGTAACAGTATGCCTGCACACAGATAACTTCTTATGGAAGGGCCAGTAAAAATCCTATTAGAGGCAGGTAATCCTGATTTTTTTTTTTTAGAGTTTGTTTATTTACTTATTTGAGAGAGAGAAAGCCAGAGACAGATCAAGAGCAGAGGGGGAGGGGGAAAGGAATGGGCAGAGGGACCAGGAAAAGCAGACTCCACACTGAGCAGGGGGCCTAACGTGGGACTTGATCCCAGGACCCTGAGATCATAACCTGAGCTGAAGGCAGACGCTTAATTAAGCGACTGATTTTAAACAAGAGTCACAGGTCAGGATTCCAAATGAAATTTTAGCATGCCCTAATTTGGAGAATTTTATGAAATTACAGATAACAGCGTTTATAAAGTACCTACTATAATGTCTGTCACACACACTAAGTTGCAGTTGTCTTTATCATTTGACATTGTCCATTCTTTGGTTTGCCATATGAATTTAAGGTTTAGTCACCCTGTCATTAATCTTAACAAAGACATGCCATTTTTCCTTTAGTTCTAGCAAAGTCCTGGGTATTTGGTTTTCTTTTCTCCTTTTCATTAGGACACACAGGAATGTGTGAGATAAGTGGTCCTAATGAGAGTCATGAACCATTGATTTGCTTTTAGATAAAACACCTGAATCTTCCTAAATCTGTAAAGTTTTGTTCAGAGACATACAGAGGTTCAGATTCTATTGTTTTCCACCATTTACAAGTCCTATTACCAGAAAAATTCTTCCTCATATCAAGCGTAAGTAACCAATCAAGCTGGTGTTCCCCCCCATTCTGGCTCATGGAAGGTGAAGAGTTCCAAAATAATTCTGCTTTTGTGTGAGGAGTTTATATTCCCCATTTCTCCCTTCTTCTGAGGCCGGGCTACCAGCCTCCAACCCAAGTCCAAGGATCTGGTTTTTAAATTTCAATGTACAATAGCATACATATTTTAGTTTGCTGGAAGTTGCTGATGTATTTACCCAAACTTTGGCTAGATTATACCAAGAGAAGTAAAACCATCATCTAATTGAGTTGAATCATAGATACTAAATTAAACATTTCTAATATATTCATTGGTAACTCTGATGATCAATTTTTATTGAGTAGTGTGTCTGTATGCTCATTCTCTTTTACTTTTCAATAAGATAATTGTTGCCATGTATAAATATTTGATATATTTCATTTATAATTGTGGGATATTTTCCATATTAAACCTCTTTTGGGCTACCTATAGGAAATAGTTATAAATAAATATTTCTCAGGATTTGGGAGATAAATTGTAAAAGCTTTCATTCTGCCTAAGATTAGTCATGTGGTAATTCTCCGATTCCCACAAACTTAAGTACTAGCTATTGAAAAAAAAATTTAGTACCTTAAGATAGATATATCACTTTCATAATTACTGCTTATTTTCAGAGTGGTACAATAACAAATTCCTTTCTGACTAGGGACTTCTATTCATGGATGTAGTACTATAAAATTATCCACCCTTATCGTTCATATTTCTGGGCAGCTGAGTAAGGTAGGAACTATTTTTGATATGCACGAGCAAATACTGAAGCAGTGGTGTTGCACTTTCTGTCAACAAAGGTATCAAGTGCCAGAAAACCCTGATAAGTCCCATTTCAAGCAAGTAGAGTCTGGATAATACCAAACTACAAGACACGAGTCCACGCGTGTGAACTGGCAGTCCCGCCAAAGCGAATTACCATTTGCACCCAAAATAAACACCCTGAAGTTTAACAGAGCTAGGTCATCCATCTGCAAGGTATGCGGTGGCTTTAGCTAGTGAGAAACCTTTTGATTTGTCAAAGCAATTTTAAACTACTGCCATTTCTCCAAGCCAGAGGTTGTAAAGGTCAAGGGGAAGCTTTAAAACATGTGATAACGTTGTCTTGGAGTTGGGGGACATCTGGTATTTGCTAAGCAAATGGCAGAGTGAATGAACGTTGATGAGGTGTGCTCTAGTCTGGAGCCGCCCCGGAGAACAGGATGAAGAACAGCTCTCCCATTCTGACTCCACTGGGAAAAGTGACTTAAACTCTTTGGACCTCTGTTTCTCCATGTGTAAAAGAAGATAACTGGAAAAGACGCCTTTTCATTTTCTGTCAGGCTTCTTCAGAGAATAGATACAGGATCTTGGTTGAAATGATCATTTCTTGAGAAAAAAGCTATCATAAAAATGGTTCGATTTATAGTTTATAAACCCATGCATTACCTTTTTTTAACGGACAAAGTGTTGGTTTTTCAGATACAGTAAAAATTAAGGAGGTAAATCTTTAATTGGAATAGTCAAATGAAAACCAAAGTCACAGAAAGGATTTTGTTGGAATTAAAAATTCATTGTATCAATCCAGAAAACATTAAATTGTTAGTGTAATCCTTAGTTTTATATATATTAGTCTCATCTCTTCAAGTATTACATTGAATCATGAAATTGCATTTCTGTGGGTTAAAAATAGTATTTTTCATCAAGTTCATCCTATAGATGTGATTTCATGGGAGCAGGGTACAATGCTGTGTGTTCGTTTTTTCTTCCCGTTACTTCTTGATATCATGCTAGGTACATTTGTTCTCTTATATAGTATGTATTCAAAGCAAGTATTTTGGAGGCAGAAAGGCTTTTTGAAATCACTTAATGCAACTTATTATTTTAAAGATGAAGAAAATAAGACCCAAAAGTTCTCAGAATTGTAGTTCTTTTGCTGTTCAGAATGACAAGAGACATTATAAACAAATACTTTGAATACTCTGCCAGCAAAGAAACCAAACAAACTGATCTGATAAATTTTATAGGAATAGTTCTTAGCAATTAAAGTTAACGAAAGGGAATAAGTAAAGGTGGTTCTCAAAATTCTAAAAATCTGAATGTGCTATTCTTTTACCATTTTTGTTGACAGAAGTATTAACATTTTTGGAGGAAATTTTTTAATTGTTGATGCTAACAAAACTTAATCCAAAGGAACATAGTAATAATAATACTAGAATATAAACATCTGAATTTGAGATTTGATCCCCAAATAAATTACTTTGCTGTATTTGATAAGTTTCAGTCCTCTATAAGGAAGCGACCTCCACTTGTAGATGTAGTTACTGTTTATAGAAAGGTGTCATGGCCTAGCAAAATTAGAAATAGACTAAGTGCAAAGATATTTATAGGTCATGCTTTTGACTTGGGTCTTACACACTGTGGAACTTCGCATTCTTGTCACATCTCTCTGCCATTTTATAGAGTCATCGCATTTTAGAACATCTGGTTTGATATTTGTCAGTGATTGTTTACACTGAAAGCTACAAAACCCCAAAATAATAAGAGTCCAACATCATGTCTTTACAAATGAGGAAACAATCCCAGAGAATTTAAGTCACTTTAAGTTAGAGTTAAGACACAGATCAGGTTGGTACTTGGACATCTAGTATACCGCTATGTCGAATGTGCCATTTGTTCTTTTAGTTGTGAAGTGTTTGCTTCATATCTACCCTCTCAAAAACCGATTGCAGATTAAGTAAATGATGCTCTGACCTTGGTGCTTGGAGTGAAGTAGACCGAAAGCTTTTATTGACACACTGACATGTTCCAGGAATATAGTTAGAGGTTGTGTCCAGATTTTATGACCATCAATTGATAATGAACTGACCCCGTGTCTGCCCCGCTTTTACAAATTTGTCAGTTTTCCAAACACTTGGAAGAAGCATCAATCAAGTAAAACTTTAAAACAAAGGCCTATTAGATACACAGCTTAAATATTACGGTTATTTGTTTTTCCTGATAGAAATATGAGCTCGGCCGGGCCTGATGGGAGGAAAGTGATGAGAAGGTGTGACGGGCTGATCGACTCGCTGGTCCATTATGTCAGAGGAACCATTGCAGACTACCAGCCTGATGACAAGGTGATCCATGTATTAAATATCTCTCGTTTGAATTACTGACTTTGTCTTACTAGGACACTTCAGAAGATTCTCAAAGTATTCTCTTTGGGTTTAGATTTATTCATTAGCTCACTTGCTAAGCTTAAGGTTTCCCATCCATACTTAGCAATATTAAAGATCTACCTAGCCCCATTTTTCTGTCTACTTTCCAGACCCAAATTTACAACTACCTGTTTAACAACTCTGTGTAGATATTTCAAAGGAGCCCAAGTGCTCCTTGTGCTATTATGTCATCTATTCCTTTATTCCCAAACTTGTTCCATGTCTGAATAATCCTTTTTAATAATTATCCTCACCCACGAAATGAAAGAAGAAATCTGAGTAATTTCTGACTGCCTTCCTTCCCTCACGTCCTTTATCCATCAGGCAGCAAACCATGTGTACTCCACCTCAGAAACGGCCCCCAGTTGGTCCACTCCTCCTCCTTCATGCTGTTTCTGCTGCCCTGGTTTGTGCATCTTTCATACTTATCGTGCAGTAGCCTCCTTACTGGTCCTGCAAACAATATCTTCTGTTTTCCACCTCCATGTGGCTACTAAGTTATATATCTGAAGATATAGAACCGTCTGAACACCCTCTTAAAAATAAACTAGAAAGGCTCTCCAGTGGTTTAAGAAATTCAGCCTCTACTCCTTAGCATTGTGTTCATGACCATTCATGATCTAGCCACACTCTTTCCACTTCCCCAGACACAGTCCAGGCACAGCCCACTGCATCCATTAAACTTCTGTGAAAGCTTAATACATCCTGTGGTATCACACCTGCAAAGGGATGTCTGTATGTATACGATCAAGATTCATGTCCTGTTTTCCCAGGCCACGGAGAACTGTGTGTGCATTCTTCATAACCTCTCCTACCAGCTGGAGACAGAGCTCCCAGACAGATATGCCCAGAGTATCTATATTCAAAACCGGACTATCCAGACTGACAACAACAAAAGTATTGGGTGTTTTGGCAGTCGAAGCAGGAAAATAAAAGAGGTATATTGGGAGGACTTTGAAAGCAAGAGTGTTTATCTGTGTATTTCTGAGTACTTAGTGTATGCCAGGCACTATTTTAAGTTGTTTTAACCCTTATGTCAACCTTACGAGGTGTGTATCATTAATATCATTTACTGACAAGGAACCAGAAGTACAGAATGGCTAATTAATTTTCCCCCCAAAAATCCAGGAAATTATAATAGAGGGGATGGAATTCAATCCCAGGCGGTCTGGCTCCAGATTTGCCTTGTTAGCCACTATATCATACTGCTGTATGCTTTATAAGTTAGGAAACAAGCTTAATAACAGCATAGCCAATGGTGTATAAATTGTTTAACTTTAAAAGCAACCCTGATGTTTGCCTCTTGGTAGCCTAAAAGTAAATCCATACGAAGGAATGCTGTCCCTGCTGGCATTTCATGAAAGCTGGAAGAATGTAACCCCTGCTGTTCCTCAGACTATCATGGTACATATTTGTGAACTTGGAGAGCAACTGGTAAATTTAGAATGCTGGTGCTATCCCAGACAACTTCCCAAGACTGAGGGAAGAGGCCTGTTTTTCTTATCTCCACAGTGGTTATGACTAAGTAAGCTTTTACCTTAACAGCAGCCTGAAAACGGTTCCAGAACAGTCTATGCTTCATTCTCAAGTTTTCTCTCACTATGAAATGTAAAGTTGAGGTGTTGTTAAGAAGAAACAGACATTATGAGCTAAAAGTTAACTAACTGGAAATCATACATATTTGCTTTTTCATTTCCATATCAGGGGCTTGTTATTGGGGAAATTGTCAGTCTCTCCAGACGAGATGGTATTTCTGGTCCCTTAGTTTGGGCATGGAATTGTAGAAATCACTTGAAGGCATTAATTCTGGATTTCACTGTGCATGTGGTTAGCAATATCAGGACATGCCGATGCCAGAAGAAAAGAGCAACCCGAAGGGTGTGGAATGGCTGTGGCATTCCATCGTGATACGGATGTATTTGTCCTTGATCGCAAAGAGTGTCCGAAACTACACTCAGGAAGCGTCTTTGGGAGCTCTGCAGAATCTCACAGCAGGAAGTGGACCAGTGAGTATCACCCCTATTTTTCTGCTTTTTAAAAATAATGGCATTGTAGGACATACCTACATTAGGTTCAGAGATGAGACAGTGAAGTAAGAGCAAGTTTTTTCTCTTCTGTCAAGACAGTTCTCAGTAATTGCCAGCAAGGCGTCCAGCTTTCTAGGGACTTTCAGCCTCAATTTCTGCAGAGCCAAGTAAGGCTGTGAGTGGAAGACTCCTAGATACTTATATTAGAGCTCTTTCAGTTATGAGTCTCAGAATCCTACCTAAACTGCCCTGGGCAAAAAAGAGAAACGTCTTGGCTCATTTAACTGGAAAGTCAAGGTGGGTCTTCTTTCTGTCATGGTGAGTAGGTGCCCAGAAATTGTAATTATAACTCTATCTCTGGGTTCCCTCTTCCGCTTTTTTGTTTTCAAAGGCTCTTCTCATACGATAGCAAAGGCCACCAATGATTTCAGACTTATATTTTATCCACCCAATGTCCCCACAGTAAAGAGACTACTATTTTCTCAATAGCTCCATTTGGAACGCAAGAAATGAGTCTCACTTACCCATATCTGAACCAGTACCAGTGGCTAGTAGCCTGTGATGTTGTGACTAGCCAGGTCTGGGTGATGGGCCCACCTATGAATTTCGGGGGCATGGGTTTGAGCAGGCGGGCTCACTGCCACGGGGACTACATGGACTGAAATTCTAAAGTAGCGACTCATTAGCAGAAGAAGAATGAGTGCTGGCCAGGCAAAAACAACAGATGTCCACCGCGTATGGAGTTGGAAAGGACATCTGTGCTTTTACGTCCCAGAAATACAACAGAAAATAAAGAGCTGCTTCTCTTCCTGAAGCGCTTACTTTATACCAGCAAAGTCAAATTACATAAAACAGTAAAAGCTTATTCCCCACCCCAGGTATTTTATACCTTATTACACAGTTTAGTTATTTGAACTAAGCTTGCATTCTTTGTCTTGATCATGAAGTTATTATAAGTCCCCCCATGCACAAAGTTGTTCATTATATGTCCATTTTCCAATTATCCATTCCCATAGAAAGAGTACCCTTGTGAATAACAAAAATATTATTTATTCTTAAGAAACCATATTCATGGGGTGCCTGGGTGGCTCAGTCAGTTAAGCGTCTGCCTTAGGCTCAGGTCATGATCCCAGGGTCCTGGAATCGAGCCCACATCAGGCTCCCTGCTTGGTGGGAAGCCTGCTTCTCCCTCCTCTCCCTCTCCCACTCCCCCTTCTTGTGTTTCCTCTCTCACTGTCTTTCTCTCTCTGTCTCAAATAAACAAAATCTTAAAAAAAAGAAACCATATTTGTTCTTTAATTAATGTATTTATACAGAAGCTTGCTCTATTTTGAACAAAATTGTGAAATACTAAAACCAGTATTTCTCTTACCTTGGCACTGTGATTAAGAAGATGAACAAACTCAGGGCGCCTGCTGACTCATTCAGTAGAGCATAGGACTCTTGATCTCAGGCTTGTAAGTTTGAGCCCCATATTGGGTATAGAGATTACTTAAAAATAAAATCTTCAAAAACACACACAAAAAAAACAAAAACCCGAACTATAAACTCTTTGCTTTTCTGCAGAATTTACTTGTACACAAAAAGGAAAGAACAAGAAACCACCAGGGAGCCCTGAATGATACATAATCATTTTACCTTCCCATCTTCCCATGTGAGGTTTCCATTTCTTTCACTTTCCCAAACTACAGAAGCCCTCTCATTAACTCCCAGCCAACTTAAAAAAAAAATGTTGAGAATTAATGGGGTGTGCACGTGTGTGTGCATATCTGAGTTCCCTGTGCTCCAAGTAGGGTTCAGTATGAGCTAAACCTTTAAGCCTGGATTTTAGCCCTCTTTCACTCCAAGATCTCTCATGGAATCCAAGCAGTCCAGAAATGTTTCCACATTCCCAAGGATAGATACAGAAATATCATGCCACACAAGTTCTGAATATATTAGTTTATTACCTAGATCTTAAGTTCCTTCATTTTTTGAGCACCTACTATACAGCAGGTACTAGCCTAATGCTAAGTATGTAGCAATGAATAAGACAAAATCCCTGTATTTGATAATAATCTAACGATAAACAAATAAACAGAACTCTAAGGTACTGGGAGATTCCCAGTCCAAAAAGAATCCAAGTATTGGAGATATCCTCATAACTGTTCTAATTGTGTCAAGGCATTTTAAATAATACCTAACATTAAACCAGTCTGGTCCCCTGAAAGGAGGCCTACTCTGATCTGGTATTAATCTATACTCAGAGTTGTTAAAGTTTAATTTGACTGGAGATCTATAAGAGAAAATCATTAGCACCATGGGACAGTGATATGTTCTTTTTTTTTTTTTTTTTAATTTAACTTTTTTTTTTTCAGTGATCCAACATTCATTCTGTATGCACCACACCCAATGCTCCATCCAATACATGCCCTCCTTAATACCCACCACCAGGCTCACCCAGCCCCTCAACCCTCTCTCCTCCAAAACCCTCAGTTTGTTTCTCAGAGTCCACAGTCTCTCATGGTTTGTTTCCCCCTCCGATATGTTCTTTTTTTTTTTTTTAAGATTTTATTTATTTATTTGACAGACAGCGATCACAAGTAGGCAGAGAGGCAGGCAGAGAGAGGGAGGGGGGAAGCAGGCTCCCCACTGAGCAGAGTCTCCGATGTGGGGCTCGATCGACCCCAGGACCCGGGGATCATGACCTGAGCCGAAGGCAGAGGCTTTAACCCACTGAGCCACCCAGGTGCCCCCGATATGTTCTTTTAATTAACAAAATGCTTTTTATTAAAATTTTGACTTATATGTCCTAATTATTACTTTTCTTAATTTTGTTATACTTACATATTATAAAAAATACTTGTTTTTATCATTTTTAAAAAGAACCATTGAATAGGAAAACGTAAAAACCAAGGCATTTAAAATATTTTCAGAAAATATCCAATGATTAACCTTGTGTTCATAACTGGATATCACTGAGCAATTGATGGCCATGTGCCTGAAATGACAAAGAACCTAAACTTAAATGAATAGCTTCCTAAAAGATAGGTTATATAATTTAAGTATAAAATTGTGACAGTAATTTCTAGTTAGTAAAAGTATATTTATAAACTTTATTGGTTCAGATATAGTTCAGATAATAAAAAAGGAAAGAGGATTAAATGTACCCATTTAGCAAACTCTCTAAGTACAGTATAAATTAAAAGTACATTATAAATTAAAAGATTAAGGTACAGAAAAAAGAAAAGGTTAAGATACAAGCTTTCAATTATAAGTCCCGAGGATGTAAGGCACAGCACGGTGACTATAGTTAGCAATACTGTATTGTATATTTAAAAGTTGTGAGAGAATAGATCTTAAAAGTTCTCATCACAAGAAGAAAAATTACAATTATGTGTAGTGATGGATATTAACTAAATTTATTGTGGTAATTATTTGGCAGTATATAGTTATATCAAATCATTATATTTTACTCCTAAAACTAATACAGTCTTATGTGTCAGTTATGTATCAATAGAAATAAGTTAAAATGCCACATAGTCAAAGTTAAAAGTCATTGAAATAAGTACTTTTCAAATTTCTAAAACACTTTAAAAGCATTTAATATCTGTTGGGAAAAAAACAAAATATATCCCTTAGCCTCAGACCTTACTAGAAAGCAAGTACTAGCATCAATGAGATTTAAATATGAAAGACAAGACAGTACAGCTTGTGGAAGAATATCCTCATGACCTGGAAGGGGAAGATTTTTAAAAGTGAACGAAAAAAGTACTACTACCAAGTATGTACTTTATAAATTGACTACATTAAAATTAACAACTTACGCTGTTATGCTATCAAAAAACATTGTTAAGACAGTAAGAAGGCAAAACCACAGAGTAGAAAAAGATTTTTGCAAGATATGTAAGTAACAAAGATTGGTGTTTAGGAAACAAGAAAACTCAGCAAGTTAACAGTCAAAAGCTAACCTAATAGAAAAGTGGGCAAGAGACTTGAACAAGCCCTTCACAAAGAATAATATAGAAATGGCCAATAAACACTTGAAGAGATGCTTAAAACCTCATTAGTAATCAGGACAATATGAACTAGAAGTGCTATTTGCAAATAGCTGACCAACTAATTAATAGTCATTCTCACATATTCCCTAGAGCTGGAATGTAAAAAATCTCTATTTGGTAAATCTGTTTACTTTCCTTTTTGAGCAGATTGTAAAAACCATATCACTTTGGACTTTATCATTTCCCTCAGTGAATCAGAATCAATAAGACTAATGTGCTGTGCTTTCAATCCTGGTTGATTAAACATCATTTGAGGATCCAGACTTCATCGTGTCTTATATGTTCAATGATCTTTTTTATATCCTAAAATTAAAGTGCTTTATTATATTTAAGAATATATCATTAGGTGGTTTAGTATGATATAGAAAGCAAGATTTTAATTTTAAAAGCATCTTATATCTTAAAAATTTTAAGAAATCAATATCTTGTGACTTTTTAATCCATCTTGATCTCCTGAGATGATAGTAAATCTTTGGGAAAACTTGATAACGTATTGTTCATATAGTTCAATTCAGTAAACATTTACATAGGATCTCTCATGTTCTAGGTACCATACAAGGCCCTGAAGGGGAGAAAAGAGATGGATAAGATCCATATCCTCCTTCAAAGGAGCTTATGTTCTAATAAGAGAGATTGCAATTTAGTAGAGTTGTAACCCAGAGAATTAGGGAGTAATGATAAGGAAAGAAAAGAAAGTGCATGCCAGGCCATCTGAAGACAACTGAACATCATTCTGGAGACAATGGAGAGTCATTACAGGGCTTAATCCTGAGGTGGAATATAATGAGATTGAATTTTAGGAGGATCATTCTGGTGTAAGGCTTTGAAGCCCTAACAGGCATTTTAAAAAGTTGACTGGCAACATTTGGTTCCTAGTGAAGACCAGAGACCATAAATTTGTAGAAATACCATTCCACAACTGCACTATTTACTCTAACGGTGTTTGGTTGCCCAGTGTAAAATCAGTTTTGTAATTTTAATGGACGGGTGGAAATAAGCTAGAATGACAGAGAGTTAAGGGTATTAAAAGATAGTTTTTGATGTTTTGGTTCATGTACATCAGTCTAAATAAGAAAGAAAGGTAAGGCAGAGAGGATTGACAGCTTGAGGTGTGGGGAGTAAGGGTTGAGATAAAGGCACTGGAGTTCTTGATGAGGCTGAGGAAGAAATATGGTAGGAGTGAGGGAGAGAGAGCAAAAACGTACAGGAAGTTGCATTCAGAGTTTAACACTGGAGTTTATGTTTTCAGACTCAAGGTATTTTGGGGTGAATACAGGTTCTGTATGACCTTGGAAGTGATTGGCTAATGTATAGGAGAGATGAAGGTCAGTGACATTTAGGAAGTCTAGAAACTATGATGTAATTAATGTCCTCATCTACAGTGAGGAGAAGGAGGAGGTGGAGAAGGCTCTGATCCAGGCTCTGAAGCCGCCAGTGGATGTTGGGAAAGGACCAGCAGGCCTTGAGATGACAAAGAAAACGCTATGGGGGTGATAGGGCTGGATGACAGGACTTAGAAGAGCAGAGCTTTTGCATGTTTGGGAAGACATTATCTAGACAGGACACTGGGAAGAGAAAGGAATGCTAACCTACCTCTGTACCCAAGTCACAGGAGTGGTAGAGAATAATAGCCTCCTCTCCGGATGGCTACAGAGGAAAGATTCTTCTCAGATTGGAGCAAATAGTTTAATGGAATGTTCAACAAATTAGTGAAAAAGTGTAACTGGTTTCCAATAAAACATTCTAAAATAATAGTGTTAAACGTCTTTGGAGTTGTGGACACTTTGAGTATCTAATAAAAGTTATATATCCTTTCCCTGAGAAAGTTTATTATAAACACAAAAATAGGCTTCCTTTTTTTTTTATGAATTTTTTTATTTTTAAGTACTCTCTGTACCCAGCGTGGGGCTTGAACTCACAGCCCCAAGATCAAGAGCTGCAGGCTCCACCAACTGAGCCAACCAGGTGCCCCAATACAAAAATAGTTTTAAGGACCTCCTGTTCCCTCCCTGAAAGCTATCCTAGGCCCTATATTACGAACCTCTGTTCTACAAAGTAGAGTGGTGAATGTAAGGAGAGCAGTCCGCAGGAGGTGGGGGAAATAAGCAGTGTTTAGATAAGATAAACAGAGAAGATAGTCACCCTTAACAATGGTCAAGAATTCTGGGAATTTCTGGCAGGTGGCCTCAAGTTAGCTTCAAATACAAATCTATAAAGTTGCAGACACAAACCCCAATATTAGAGGTTTATTGTTGCTAGGTAGGTTCTGGTCAGTACTCAGACCCCCTGAAAGTAGGTGGCCAGCTTGATTCCAAATAAGATTTGCACATACAGCCTCTGATTGAGAATGTAAAATTAGGGTAATCTAACTAGCCATGCATTCTTTAAAAGCCCAACATCTCTTTTCAGAATAAGTTGGCTTCTTAGAAATGAATGTTTATTAAAAATTTAAAAAGTGCCAAAATGTGAGGAAGAAGGTGACCAAGGCAACAACCTACCAATACACTGAAATATTAATTAAACAAATAGTTCAAGAAAATAGAGAAAGGGAAAACATTATGCAACTAGTTTCTTGACACTCATGTTTTATTCTAAAACATCGTCCTTATATCCTTTTCACGATGTGGAGCTGAAAATGTGAATAAAGAGGAAGGAAAGGAAAAGACAGGTTTTATTTATAAACGTACAAAAATATAGCAACTTTCCAAATCCAATATTCTATTTAAAAATACCAAATAAACTGTTTTTTTATCCTGTAACAAAATTGAAAACATGGTAAGAATTTTTTTTTTTTTAATTTTATTTATTTATTTGGGACGCCTGGGTGGCTCAGTTGGTTGGACGACTGCCTTCGGTTCAGGTCATGATCCCAGAGTTCCCGGATCAAGTCCCGCATCGGGCTCCCAGCTCCACGGGGAGTCTGCTTCTCCCTCTGACCTTCTCCTCGCTCATGTTCTCTCTCACTGCCTCTCTCTCAAGTAAATAATAAAAAATAAAAAATCTTTAAATTTTATTTATTTATTTGAGAGAGAGAGAGCATGAGCAGGAAAGAGAGGGAGAGGGAAAAGCAAACTCCCTGCTGAGCAGGGAACCCCATGCAGGACTCGATTCCAGTACCCCGGGATCATGATCTGAACTGAAGGCAGACGCTTAATGGACTGAACCATCTAGGCACCCCTGAAAGTGTAATAAGAATTTAAAAGAAATATCTTCAGATTAGTTTCACCACAGCCCTAATTTTCAAAACATCTTGCTCAGTCTCTAGTAATCTATAGGAACTTGATATTATCGTGTGAAGTTAATGCAATAGTATTAATAAGACATCCCTCATGCAACAGATGCCGACGTCAGTAGCTCAGACAGTTGTCCAGAAGGAAAATGGCCTTCAGCACACCCGCAAGATGCTGCATATCGGTGATCCAAGTGTGAAAAAGACGGCGGTCTCCCTGCTGAGAAATTTGTCTCGGAATCTTTCTCTGCAGAATGAAATTGGTGAGTCAGCAAACGTGTCTCAATGTCCTGAATACATATTGAAAATACAAATGCAGGGAACCATTGTCTATATCACATTTTCTAGAGTGATGAACCGAAAATGGGACTTAGGGGTGAAATGTGATAGACTTGGCTTTTGCACCCAGGCATCAAGGTAGGCTTTCTCCCTGGGTCTCAAATAGGGATTTTCTTAATATCCAGCATTTTTTTATTGTTCTAATTACTGTGGAAGAGAAATTAACAAGGTAGGTAACATGTCTGATGTTTTTCAAAAGCCTTCGGCTCAGCAGTCAGTGGAGCCTTTTTAACCTGCGCAGTTAGTTCAGACTGCTTAAGCACTACTCTTCTAAAACGTGGAAAATATACACACAGCGGTCCTCCCTTTAGAAGGTTGGTCCCCGTTGCACTAGAAAAAAAATAGACGGATATGCAAAAAAGGCAGAAAGGTGGAGTCACTGAATATATACCAAATGGGCATACATTTGCAACAGTGTGATGGAACTAGAGGGGATTATGCTAAGCGAAGTAAGTCAATCAGAGAAAGACAATTATCATACATCTCTCTGATAAGAGGAATTTGAGAAATTAGACAGAGGATCAAGGGGAAGGGAAAGAAAAATAAGATAAAAATAGAGAGGGAAGCAAACCTAATAATACACTAAAGCTAATAATATACTATATGTTAGTTAAATTGAATTTAAATAAATTTTTTTAAAGATTATTTATTTATTTGACAGATCACAAGTAGGCAGAGAGGCAGGCAGAGAGAGAGAGGGGGAAGCAGGCTCTCTGCTAAGCAGAGAGCCCAATGTGGGGCTTGATCCAGGACCCTGAGATCATGACCTGAGCCTAAGCAGAGGCTTTAGCACACTGAGCCACCCAGGCGCCCCAAAATTTTTTAGATCAAAAAAAAAAAAAAAAAAAAATGGCATAGACAGTTTTAAAATGAATACAATGAAGTATTTGCTCCTTTTTTGAGAGTCTGTATTATTGACAAAGATAACTGTTACACTATCAAATAATATAATGTTTTGTTCCTTTGCTTTCTACACAGAAATGTCTGATGAATGTTTGAATTAAGTCAAATACTATAAAATGAGATAATAGGAAGATAACACCAAAATCAATCATGTTTCCTAATGCTCCATAAATCAGTCATTCCTGACAATTCAAAAATCAGTTTTTCACAATCTTCCACTAAAATTATAAACAAATTCTTGTTTGGTTTTAGTGGATTGGATTAGTTTGGAAGACACACAGACACACCGCACCAGAGATACTGAAGTCTGTGGTTATGTTTTACTAATGTCATTTCCAAAGCCAGCCAGCAGCACGATATTGGACAGGTGGTTTCATAAATGGTTTCCTGCCCATTATAAGTACAGAGAGAGCCTGGAAACTTTTCATGAATCTAAAAGAAACCTTGCCCTAGGCACTCTGAAAAATATGAAAGTGTTCTCCTCATTGTCCTTTATGGACTTTTGTGCTGCACTTTAATCAGGTATATTATCCTTTGACTTTTTTTTCCCCCCAAAGGATAGATGGCTCCATCTTTAAACAGTGCTGATGGACGTAACTTGCATTCAGCCCATTATACATGTGCCTTCAGGGCAGAAATACTGTTGTTCCCGTGCTCTACCATCCTCTAAACTGTTGGGAAGATACAAATGTAGCCCCACACTTCACTTTTTTTTTTTTTTTTTTTTTTAAATAAATAAACACTCTAAATTCTTCAGTTGAGCAGGAAATGGCCTTGGCAGAGTCAAGGTTTTTTTGCGTTGCACTATACTTAATGTTTATTTATTTTCTTTGTTTGCCTACTTTGAGTGAGTTCTGGCTTTGATACATTGCATCTCAAATTTTGTTGGCTCCCCTGGGTAATTATAATATTTATACTTTTTTTCCTCTTAATATTTAATGGCTTAACAATGTGACTTCTCTTCCTGTATTTGTCACTTTCAACCAGAAGCTAGATAAATGGAAAATCATTGTTTTGGATGGTTTTATTAAAGAACAACAACTTTAATTTTTTTAAAGATATATGCTCATTTTAAAAATTCAAGCAATTAAGAAAAGCACCACAAATAAAGCAAAAATACTTCTTCTTATCATTCAGAAAACAACTCTTGTTAACCTTAGGTGAATATCATTCCAGACATCTCTCTATGCCTATAAACAGATGAAAGTTTAGACAGAAAGATGAATACATGATATTAAAATTGGATCATACAACATCTAGTGGCCAATAAATCATTAGAATTCGTTTTAACAAAAGCAAACTGAATGACATAGAATCACTGAACTTTGGATAAATTTTTCACTACATTTCAGACATGTTTTAGAAACTGTGGGAACGTGTACTCAAGTTTGTCTCAGTCCTGATTTCTAACTCTCGGCCAGACTTAGAGGAATGTCTTGATTGCACACGCAGCAATATTAGTCTCCTCGATCTCTAATAGTTCCTCTTTTGTAACTTGTGTATGACATGCATGTAACATGGCCCGTAAAAATATAAAATGGAAAGAAACAAAGGAAAGAAGAAAGGAAAGGAAAGGAGAGAGGGAAAGAGAGAGGAAAGTTTCTATCCCAATGTCTGTATTCCAGTTTGTCATTTTAGTGGTCCTCTTAATTAAAGTGCCGTGTAAACTGTAAGTGATGCCCACTGTATAGGGAGGACCAGTGTTTTGTTAAATAGGTCTGGCCATATCCTGTATTATGGAATAGCTCCAAAGGACCATTATGGTACATCACATCAGAGTTTATTATGACAGGCCTTATCCAAATCCTCTCACTAATGAGGTAGTTTGCACCAAAAGTCTAGTTTTGTTCAGTTTTTATTTTAGCCATCTGACAGGTGTGAGGTGATATCTCATAGTGGTTTTGATTTGCATTTTCTTGATGATAAGTGATGATGAGCATCTTTTCATGTGTCTGTTGGCCATCTGTTGTCTTTGGAGAAACATCTGTTCTTGTCTTCTGCCCATTTTTTAATTGGATTATTTGGGTTTTGGTGTTGAGTTGTATAAGTTGTTCATATATTTTGGATAATAACCCTTTATCAGGTATGTCATTTGCAACTATCTCCTTCCATTCAGTAGGTTGTCTTTTAATTTTGTTTGTTGTTTTTTGCTGAACAGAAGCTTTCTCATTTGATGTAGTCCCAATAGTTTACTTTTGCTGTGTTTCCCTTGCTGCAGGAGACAGATCTAGAAAAATGTTGCTACAGTCGATGTCAGAGAAATTACTACCTGTCCTTTCTTTTAGGAATTTTATGGATATTTAATCGATCTTATTTTGGGTATGGTATAAGGAAGCGGTCCACTTTCACTTTCATTTTTTGCGTGTTGCTGTCCAGTTTTCCTAACACCATTTGTTGAAGAGACTGGTATTTTCCCATGGCATATTCTTACCTCCTTTGTCGAAGATTAATTGGTTGTATAATTGTAGGTTTATTTCTATGTAGCCCCCTGCTTTCATAAGATGATGCACTGATAAAACTCTACTCATTTCAAGGACAGTATCGAGAAAAGGGTTCTGCAAGATAAATGCAATTTTTAAGTTCCAAGTCAGCTTTATGTCAAATAAATAATTTGAGTGACAGGACCCATCTTGATTCAGAGTAGTCATAGCCAGGAATAAATGAAAATCAGTTTAAAATACATGAATCGTGTTTCTCATGAGAGACTTCTAGACTAAAACTTTCCATATGCTGACCTGGAATGAAATCCTCATGTATTACTTAGATTTACAGAAATAAACTTAAAACTTTTATTTTCTTGGGGTGCCTGGGTGGCTCAGTTGGTCTAGCATCTGCCTTTAGCTTAGGTCGTGATCCCAGGGTGCAGGGATCGAGCCCCACATGCAGCTCTCTGCTCATGCGGGAGCCTGCTTCTCCTTCTCCTTCTGCCCCTCTCCCTGGCTCGGGCATGCACACTCTCTCAAATAAACAAATAAAATCTTTTTTAAAAAACATATTTTCTTACAAATTTAAAGATAGGCGCCCTTGGTATGGTGACAGAGTAAAAGCGCTCATGCAGAAGACACGGATCTGTGTCCTACAAGGCCACATTGTCACTTACACCACCTTGGCTAGTCATTGAACTGCTCTAACCAGAATGAGATTAATAATCACTACTTCACGGTGTTTTTACAAGGATCAGATAAAATAATGTATTTATAAGGAAGTATTTGGATACATCTTGAGATTCTCAATTCCCATTTACTCATATTTATAGATGTTTTCTGACATCCAACTAATGCCTTGGCTTTTTAAGACATTGAGTTTAAGGATTAAATAAAATCTCCCTCAACAACATGACATTGAGCTGTAACTCTCCCAATAACATGATAAGGCCTTTAATTTTATATTTCATTATTAAAGATCCCATTTTAATTGTCCCAAAATATATTTATCCAGGCCCAGTCATGTGTGTACATACCTATGCATACATACATATGCTCTTTCTTCTCAGGTTTCTTTTGCTTATTTTCTTTCCTAATGTTACATGTATGCAGTTATGTATGTATGTATATTACCAACCCTGTGACGTAGATACTATTATTCCCCCATTTTACAGATTAAGAAAACGCAGCATGGAGAGGTTAAGTAGCTTGCCCAGACCACACAGCCACGGAGTGGCAGAGACAGGACTGAAACTGAAAAGTGTGACTTCAGAGGCTGAGCTCTGAGCTCTGAACACTGTGCCTTGATGCTTCAACGACAGTGAAAACCAGAGCTCAGGTCTTTGAGCAGAAGGTGTGTCCTTCCTGTCAGTCAGGTCCACGTATTATCAAAGGATGACAAGTTGCTCAGTCCTTTTATTGCATCCGTCTCTGTTTTAGACATAGCGCTCAGTGCTGGAAGTCCGGGAGTGAACGTGATGATTGTCTTTAGGAACCCATAGCCCCCTTTGGGACTGAAACAGCACATGACTGATTACAATGCAGTGCCCTAGAGAGAGGAATGCACTTCATCGTGACACATAAACTCAGATGAAGAAACAACAAAACGAAGCAGAAGTATTTGTTATACAACCATGATAAACACAACACTGTATTAAAGAGTTGTGAGGAGCAATAGGAGT
This sequence comes from Mellivora capensis, assembly GCA_004024625.1. Classification (NCBI taxonomy): domain Eukaryota; kingdom Metazoa; phylum Chordata; class Mammalia; order Carnivora; family Mustelidae; genus Mellivora; species Mellivora capensis. The sequence goes on along the minus strand of PISX010002524.1, from coordinate 37,769 downwards.
GTGCTGTCTATCATTGAAGAAGGGTCCAAAGTAGTAAGAGAAAAAGAAGAAAATACATATGAAAAGAGTCATTGCAAAAAATCAAGTATAAATCTATATTGTCCAAAAAACATACCAATATATTTGACAAGCTACAGTCAAATCATCAAATAGTAATACCTCTTTTGTTACCACAAAAAAAGCCAAATTAAAACCCCACAACCTAGAACTTACATATAGAGTGAAAACATAAATTTAAAATAGTGTTGCTTTTTTTTTTTAATAATAGTATTATTTGTGCACTGAAGAAACTAAGCAGTACAAGTAATTTTTTTGAAAAAATTTTTAGGTCACCATCAATAGTATTGTCAAAAAACAAGTCTTATTAACATTTTAATGTATTTCTTCTCAGGTTTCTTTTGAATATTTTCTTTCCAAATGTTATATATTCTTTTTTTAATACTTCATATTATATATTCTTTATAAATAACTGTACTTAACTTTCACACAGAATACTAATATAAATATTTCTTATACATGTTTCACAAATATTTTTGAGATATATAATCTTTGCAGATGTGTTTTAGATAATCATATTCCTATTATTAAGTTATGTAAGCTTTTTATACTTTTTCACTTATCTATAATACTATAATAAAAACCTCTGCATAAGGCTTTTTCTGTTTTGTTTTGTTTTTAAGATTTTTTTATTTATTTGACAGACAGATATCACAAAGACCGGGCTCTTTGCTTGACAGGGAGCCTGCTTCCTCCTCTCTGTCTCTCTGCCTGCCTCTCTGCCTGCTTGTGATCTCTGTCTGTCAAATAAATAAATTTAAAAAAAAAAAGAACAATCCTTCTAATCAAATGTTGATTTTTTTCATTTTGTAGCCAAAGAAACTTTACCTGATTTGGTTTCCATAATTCCCAACACAGTCCCGAGTACTGATCTTCTCATTGAGACTACAGCCTCTGCCTGCTACACTCTGAACAATATAATCCAAAATAGTTACCAGAATGCACGGGATCTTCTGAACACTGGAGGCCTGCAGAAAATCATGACCATCAGCTCAGGCGATGTGTAAGTCTTAGAGTATCTGCCTATTGGCTATCTCCCTATTCCTCACCATCCCTCCCATATGGAAATCTAGTTTTGAATGTCCACACATTGAGAACCATGGGTATTATGGCCCAAAAAACAAGATTGTAAAGTTGAGCCAGATCATCTGGTTCAATTCTTGATAATCAAGCAAGTGAAAAACTGAATTCTCCAAGCCAGATAGTTGCCCATTCACTTCTAAAATATCCAGATAGTCAAACTCCATAGTTTCCCTGGGTAGTACGTGGCAACCTTTTATTGACCTAATGAATTAATTTGTTTCCTAGAGCCACAGCTGTGATTTAAAACCAGGAAAATATAAGCAAAGTGGGAGTCCTACGGGCAGGGACTGCCCCTTTCCTCACTTAGATCTAGAGCCAGTGTCACGCCAGGTGCCTTAGAAGAAGCAGTGATAACACAAGAAGTAGGAGGCAACGTAATCAGAAATTCTTGCTTTCTCAGTTTTCTCTATCACATCTCTTCCATCTCTTATTCCCTTCTAAGAATAGGAGATCTAATTATAGAAGACATCCCACATCCCTGTTCCTGTGTCTTTAAATTTTTTCCATTTAAAACAAAAAAAAGTGATAAAGAGAATGAAAAACCTTATGTAATGAAATTAATTACTATTAGTTAATTTACAGGCATGGAATCCAAAGAAGGGATCTTTTTCTCTATTCATACAATTCTGAATTGTTTGAATTGTTAAATACAAGTTACTTTTGTAAATAACTAAGAAAGAGATGAAGTGTTATACCCCAATTCTAATGAGTTGTAAAGCCCATGGACTTCACCCCTGCTAGACAAATGTGTGCCTGGCCCCATGGGGAAGCACAGGGATCTGTGGGGTCCTGGAGTCAACACACATCTCCTTCCCCACTCAGATAGGCCCCTGTGCTCTGCAGCCCCAGTCCCAAACCTCATGGAGAAGGAAGACCATATTCAGAGTCAAAGAATTAAAAGGAGCGCTGGTTAGAATGTCAGTTCCCCAAGTCAGAATATTCACCTGTCCCCAGAGTCTGGCAGAGAGCAGTTGCTCAGTCTTCATGGAAAGATTAAATGATTGCTATAAAACAGAAATGACTTTTTCAAGTAGTCATCCACACTTTTAAGCAAATCTCCATAAGACCATAGGATTTTTATTATTTGAGTACTCGGGCATAAGAAGTGCATGAGAATATACCCTAACTTTTGGAAACTGCTTATAGCTTAGCAACATATGGGGATGAGATACTCTGGGTTTTTTTTTTGCCTTGAGTGTCCATTTGCCCTGGCTCAAAAAAATATATATCAACATGGAGCTTCTACCAGTTGTGCCTACTGTTCCTTCCTTGCCAAGTGTTGTATAGCTGACCCGTAATTTAGGGGCTAGGCTGGAAATTAGTTGCCATTTATAGCATTTTTTTCTTTGAATAAATGATTTCCAAGTGCCAAACAACCAACTTATAAAGAAGCTATGATATGAAATCCTTGCTATTCAAAAAACATTTTCCAATTTTAAATATCAGAGACCCATAGTTTTCATGGATTTATTAGTATTTCAGTATTAGCAAATGACTCTGAAAAGTCCATGAAGTACTAAAAAAAATCTGTAAAGTGCTGATTTGATTTTCCCTTAATGCAAGGCTGGCATGGAAGAAAAAGGCTTTTAGCTAATGAATGAACTCAAGATGTGCTTTTCCATACCGTATTGTATTTTCTGTTCATGGTTGCCTGTTTATAAACTCCTATGACGTGAAAAATTAAATGTTTGTTTCTTTGTTAAAAGAAAAACTCAGCTATGTGCTAGTTCAGGTGATGGAAAAGAAAGAACTCTAAGGAAGCATGGATCCTTAGCCAGAAACAGGATGTTTAGGACAAATGTTTTGTTTTGTTTTGTTTTTATTTAAATTCAATTTAATTAACACATAGTGTATTGTTAGTTTTAGCAGTAGAATGTAGTGATTCATCGGTTGCATATAACACCCAAGTGTTCATTACTTCAAGTGCCTTCCTTAATGCCCATCACCCAGTAACCTCACACCCCAACTCACCACATTTTAGGACAAACTTAAAAGCAAAACATCAAAAACTAAGTATAGTGTCGGGGTACCTGGCTAGCTCAGTGGGTGGAACATGTGACTTTTGAGATCAGGGTTGTGAGTTTGAGCCCCATGTTGGGTGTAGAGATTACTTAAAAAATAAGGAAGAGGGATGTCTGGGTAGCTCGGCCCAGGTCACGTTCCCGGGTCCTGGGATCCAGCCCCATGCTGGGCTCCCTTCTTCACCAGGAGTCTCCTTCTCCCTCTGCCCCTCCCCCTGCTCATTCTCTCTTTCTCACTTTCTCTCTCTCTCTCAAATAAATAAATAGTCTTTTTTTAAATTGAAGGAAAAAAACTTAAGTACAGTGTCCAGTATTGTAGTGACTTGGCTTTATAACAGGAGTACATTTTCCATTCACTCTATACAAAAACAAAGAAATTCGGAAGCTATTTTAACAAATATTTCAATAAGAATTTATTATATTAGCTTAAAAATATTACTCTTACTGTCATAGAGTCACGAAGTCTAGGAGGTAGGTATATTTTTCAGTCATGCTTTCCCGAATTTGTATTCTACCTATATGCATTATAAATGTACAAATATATTTCCATTCTATAAATAGCATATATAAAATATTTAATATATATTTAATGTATTTATTAAGGTAATATAAATAAATGTAAATAATGTGTATAGATATATAAATTGTATTCTATAAGCCAAGGATTTATGAAATCTAACGATATATTCCTTGTAAATATCAGGAATATGCTCTATTAAAACTGTTGGCCTTGCTAGTGGTTTTAAGATTTTTTTAATAATTTTTTTTTTTTTAAAACCCAATGTGGCCCCTGGCCTTCAAAGCTCACCATCTAATTCTCTTGTCATGGTGAGTGTCCTGACTTAACGGATGGCTGCCGAGCAGCAGCAGATAAAGAAGATTTACGGAACGTCCACAGACCGCATCCAGAAGCCTGACCCATTCTCACTGATCTCGGAATGCCTTTTTCCTCTTTTCAGTTATGGCTCCAACAAAGCAAGTAAAGCTGCTTCTGTTCTCCTCTATTCCCTGTGGACACACACGGAGCTCCATAATGCCTACAAGAAGGTAAGAACACTAAAAAGGTATGGGTTGCAGTTAACAGCCAGATCCTAATGGCCCGTTTGTCTGCCCCCGGCGACACAGCACTAAAAACTCCATTTTCTTGTATGAAAATGTTGTTACCTTTCACATTTCTGTTTGCTTATTCCAAAGGCTCAGTTTAAGAAGACAGATTTTGTCAACAGCCGGACTGCCAAAGCCTACCACTCCCTTAAAGACTGAGGAGAATAAAAAGTGCTCTCAGAAATCTCAACCTCACCATTCTCAGCCACAAAAAAAGCCTCAAAGGAAAACACCTATTTTTCTACTTCCCAGCCCAAGAAACCTCAGAAAAGCATGCCCTGTTTCTTAGCCTTTTCTATTTCCAAGGTCCCCAGAATCCAGAAGACCTATAGGCAGAATATAATTTTATTAGTCTTCCAGAAAACTTTTTCAAGTTTGCTACCAGTAGACACTGGCAACAGCCTCGCTTTTACCCTCCAAAGACTGTGGTCCTTGTGATCAGGATTCATGGTGCAGGGCCTCCTGCAACCAAAATGTGAATTCATGTGGAATGAACATTAACAACAAACAAGGAAAGAAGGAGACGGTTCTATTACCAGGATTTTAAAAGTTTGATTTACGCTTATAGTCCTTTTCTGGTTTCCATATTTTGTCACTCCTATGCACATTGCTTCACCATTGGCCACGAGTGTATTGTTCTGCAGTGTTGAAACAGAATGGAAAGGACGAGAAATATTTGCAGGAGAAAATTTAATGGCAAAATTCTATGTTTGTTTACTTTGTGCTTGTTTTGATCCTCTTGAATTTTTTCTCTGATTTGAAATGAACAGAAGAAATTTAGGTCACATTGAGTGTGCATGACTCTAAGGAAACGAAATTGAAATGAAGTGATCATAGCAAATTTAAAAATCTTCTCACAGAGAACAGCGACTATGGTTATGAAATTCCGTGTTCCCTCTAACACTGTTAAATGTGAGTCTTGCTCAAGGAAATACCTACCCTATGACAACACCATGAAATGCAAATCTCTCCAGAATAGTAGGATTCAATATGATCAATTACCTGGACTTTTTCAGCAACTTCAGTGGGCTGGTAGAAAACAGACTCTCTACTCTTCAGCTACAAAAGGAAATGAAAACCTCTCAAACTGCTACATGAGCCCAGGGCACTGAAAACAGCTCATTTAATAAATTACATTATCAGTGCTCGCTTCGGCAGCACATATACTAAAATTGGAATGAAACAGAAGATTAGCATGGCCCCTGCGCAAGGATGACACGCAAATTCGTGAAGCGTTCCATATTTAAAAAATAAATAAATAAAAATAAAATAAAAAATAAATAAATTACATTATCAGTCAGCCCAACTTTGCCCAACATTTTAAAAATACCACCTTAGAGAGCCTCTAAATCTCATGTGATCTTCCTCAAGCCATTATTTTAAGTCAAGGAAATTACAGAGCAAAAAAATGAAGACACTGTGTTGAGGAAAAATATGTCAAGGCCATGCAGAAATGATATGGAATATACTAGTGTTGGAAAGTTGACTCATCTGTTGAAGTGAATCTATTACAAGTGTTCTTCTAACTGAGCGGTGATTAGTACCATTTACGTAAAATTAGTCTTCTCAACTACAGTTCTGTTATATTTTGCTTTTAAAAAAAAAAAATCTGACAATGTTTGCTATAAGAAAGTAAGAAGGAAAAAAAACCTTCAGCTCCCTTTGGCCAGAGAAGTGTAATAGAAAAATAAATGCCCATTTTCAAATTGAATGTGTACTTAAGTCTTTATTATATTGAGAAGACAAAATTCTTTTAATTTTAAGAGCTTGATGGAGAAGATTCAGAATACTAGCCTAGTTCAAAATGAAACTAGTTAGATACCAATTTTTAAATACTGAAGAGAAAAATCATTTCTTTTTTTAGAGTTTTGATGAATAACGTTTGGAACATTTTTTATTCCTCCACATAACTAATGGATGTTCAAAAATTTCTGTGTTTTTTTATGCATTAGTAGAGCCTTCAATATTAAATACAAAAGGAGGTCAAAATAATGTTGCCTGCATTGGTATCTGTGTACATCTGATTTATTTGTGTATCACGGTATATGTGCTAGGATTGACATGGCATTTGAAGATTTGACCCTATAAACTTACATTGCTAAGGGCTTAATACTTTTTAATTGTTTCTATTTCTTCCCTACTTAAATGCCTAAATTCTTTACTAAGAAACACTTCCTGTAAGAAAACTGGAATTAGATAATGATTAAAGCATGCAACAATGGAGGGACATACTAATGTGGTATATTTTAGTAATTTGAGTGGGTCTGTAACCCTGACAAGATAGACTGGTTTGATCCCCATGTCCTGCTTTGTTCACTCTGCTTACCAAAAACCTCACTATTTTACTATCTTTGGATACTTTACTATCTTTGGATATCTTTGGGGGAGGTCCTTGTGTGTTGAATATCACTTTTGATCTCAGGTCCACACAAAAAGCTTTTTTTTTTTTTTTTTTTAATATGTGTCCCATCCTTCCCCATGTCATCAGGAGAATTGACAAGCTGAGTGGAGCCTCTTTGTGTATTTGTGCTAAGAGTTCCAAACGACTGCTTCCTTGCTTCCTTGTCAAGAATTCTTAATGGTGTTGTGGCATATGGGAGGTCACTGCCCTGGCTTTCTGTCACTGGAAACATTTGTTTATACCTGATGGAAATAACCAAGAGGTTATCTGGCAAGATAGGGGATTAACATGTCAAATGGGGAAATACGCAGCATGAGTAGATAAACCACTTTAAAATGAATTTAATCACCCTCTGAAGAAGCAATTTCTCAGAATAAAGAAAGGAATAGGAAATAGACATATTTCAATATCTTTATATACCTATAATTTATTTGTACTGTAGTTATAAATGAAAATTTCTCTAAATAAAACATGTCATGAACTTATTGTGCTTTGGAATGAGGTCAACTTCAGTATGTTTGTACTTCCAACAAAATTGCAGAAGCCTCGAGTCGTGGGATCTGAGGATTACGGGGGAATTTAGAGGACATCTGGTCAAGTCCTTCTTAAAGTATTGAATGCATCAGAAAAGATGCAGTTCTTATCAAAGTAACAGGAGAAAAATTTCCAGTCATTCGTTCAGCTAATGCTTGCATGACCCTGTAATGCACCCATTTTAAGACTCAGTAACTGTTACATTAAATTCTTTGTTGTGGAAGAGAAAAATAAAAAAGGAAACAAACTTTTCAAAATAAAATCCTGCATTACATTTAATGTTTTAGTTTGTAGTGGTACTGACAACTTCATTTCTTAGGAAATAAACTTCAACCTTTTAAGGACAGTAAGAGAAAGGAAAACTCTCTTTTTATGATATATTCAGGAAAGAAAGATCAAAATGCTGTATGTTGATAAAAGAGCTGTTTAAAGTATGAGAGGAAGGGAAAGCATTCTGAAGCCATCTGGGAGACACACGTAAAGAATCCAGCAATAGTTAGCCTGGAAGAAAGGTGCCATGTTACCTGTCTTCAGGTATCTGAAGGACCTTTGTATAAAAGATGACAGTCTTATTCTGAGTAGAGGAGAAACCAGGGCCAATAGGTAGAGACTTGTGAGACTAGCTTTGACTGAACAATAGTGGACGTATATATGAGCACTCCTCACAGCCTCCTCATGAAGGATATAGTTTTTCCTTTTTCTTTTTTTTTACATTTTACACATGAAAATAATGTGAAGCAGAAAGAGGTCACCTTCCAAAGGAATACAGCCAGAAAGTTCAGGGAGGCCATAGAAAGTCAGGTGGGATAGCTCCTCACGGGGTCTACTTGGAGACCAAAGAATGGAAGACGTGTCTCCATGCTGGGGCAATGTGGGGGGGATCTGTTTGGCTTATCTCTCCTTGGAGAGTTAAGAGGACAGTCTGGCATAATGGTGAAGAGGACTGATTCTAGAACCAACCAGTCTGAGCTCAAAGTGTGACTTCTCCTGTTTAATAGCTGGAGTGAGTTTCTTACTCTGAGTCTCAGCCTTCTTTAGCTGTTAGGTGGGAATGATAGTAGTAGTTACTCTACTGTTGGGTTGTTTGACTTCTTGAATGAATGTCTTCTTAATTGTAAAGCACTAAAAACAGTCCCTGACAGTATGTACCCAGCAAATGCTAACTACATTACTTGGAGTTCCCTGGTTTGAGGGTTCTTTGCTCTTTTTTTCTACTCCATCTCTTGAGTTTCTCTTTTCAGATATGGTTGGTTTAGTTAAAAGCCCCAGCCCCTTCCCCCAGCTACCCATTTTACACACACACCATCCCTTAGAAGGCCAGGTAAAAAAAAAAGAGGAAAACAAATATGGCGCAGTCAAGTGATTCTGAATGTCTGTTCCTCAGGAAACGAGCCTTTTGGGAGGTATTTGTAAGTGTTATATGAAAAGAAATATCCCCAAATCAAATAAGCTTGAGAAGGGCTGGATTATACAAAGATTGATTACAAGACTTCTCGGAGTCTCTAACATGCACTGTGCATTGTGAAATCTCCCAAGAATGGGAGACTTTTGTTTGAATCAGTACAGCCTTTTTCCTTAGATGACTTGAAGCTGTGCTTCTGTTGTGGGCGTTTGTGATCTGGGCCAGAGGCAGGAGGACGAGAGGCATTCCTCTGCTTGGCAGCCTCCTCCAGTTCATCTCCTGAGGCCTGGACTACTCAGAAACCATACCTGGGCTTAGTCATGATTTAGTGAAATCAGAAAGTCAATGATTTCAATAGATTAAGGACTGGTTCCTGAGTATTTTGTTTCCTTCCCACCTGGAGTGTACTCGTCTACTGGCAAGAAGGCAACTCGGGACACCTGGGTGGCTCAGTTGGTTAAGCGGCTGCCTTCGGCTCAGGTCATGATCCCAGCATCCTGGGATCGAGTCCCGAATCAGGCTCCTTGCTCAGCAGGGAGCCTGCTTCTCCCTCTGCTTCTGCCTGCCACTCTGTCTGCCTATGCTCGCTCTCTCGCTCTCTTGCTCTCTCTCTCTCTCTCTGACAAATTAAAAAAAAAAAAAAAAAAGAAGGCAACTCAGAAGGCAGTTATTAGCCCAGAGGAGCATGTTGAGGCAGCAACAGACATTCCTACATCCAGCTGATCAAACCTTGTCCTAAATCTCACGTCAAAAAGCAGTTAAATCTCTCAGAGGCCTGACTTTCACCGTAAGCTACTAATATACAATCCATCTGGTAAGAAACAAAAAAAAGGAGTTAAAACTTGCAGATTTTCCTACAGCTATAATATAAGATGTTCTTCCCAGTAATAAGCAATCCTTTGGAGTTTTGTTTTAGAAAAAAAGGAGGAGTTCCACTTTTAATTCTCTTTCAGCGTACATGTATTGAACGTTTATTCTGGAGCTGACGATCAGTGAGATGCAGCTTTATGAGAAAGTGCTCACACGTCTGAGCAAAACATATCTCTGGGATGGAAACTTGTACAGTTTACAGTATCCTTTTGCGGTATCTGGGAAGTGAAAAGTCATCATCTCATTTCCTGGGAAATGAACGTCGTCATTCTATAGGGTGAGAGTTGGGGAGCTCTAGAGCCACACAGACCTTCTGGAATAGGTCTCTCATAGAACAATGGTTAGCCTGAGAGATAAAGGACTAAGAAGAACATACCTGCATTTTTAGCCAGGAGGAGTTATCAGAATTTATATCCTTTACTAAGAATGTGTGAAAAATTTAATATTTAGAAAATTAACAAAAATTTTTTTCTCCAATTTGTTTTACCTCTTGCTCTAATTGGAGGTTTTTGCAGCTCCTAATTGAAAAAATAGAAGTAATCTATTTTTGTGGTATTGCTGAACAGCTCTTTATAAGAATTATGTGTGAACATACTAAGTAGCACATTGCCACTTCTTCTGGTGGCTCATACCTAAAGTGACCCACTTCCTCATCTCATGGTTCTATTTCTCCCACTTTAGTTTGTCACTTAAGATGCTTCATTTGTATTCAGGTAACAAAAAAGCTCAGCTCAAGTGGCTTAAACAATAAATGTATGTATTTGGTGTAACAGGAAGACCAGGTTTAGGCTCAGGCTTGGTTATTCCAGCAGCTCATTGAAGTCATCAAGAATCTAGATTTCTGGGGACGCCTGGGTGGTTCAGTTGGTTAAGCATCTGCCTTTGCCTTCGGCTAAGGTCATGACCCTGAGATCAGGGATAGAGCCCTGCTTCAGGCTCCCTGCTCAGCTCTCTTGCTTTCTTGCTCACTTTCTCTCAAATAAATAAAATCTTTTTTAAAAAAATATTTCATGAATTTATTTGACAGAGACAGCGAGAGAGGGAATACAAGCAGGGGCAGCAGCAGAGGGAGAGGGAGAAGCAGGCTTCTTGCTGAGCAGGGAGCCCAATGTGGGGCTCAATCCTAGGACCTGAGATCATGACCTGAGCCGAAGGCAGCCACTTAACAACTGAGCCAACCAGATGCCCCTAAATAAAATCTTTTTTGAAAAAACATCTAGGTTCCTTCAGTCTTTCTGCTCTGCCATCCTTGGCATTTTTGCTTTTGTCCCCTGGTTGATTTCTCCATGTTGACAAAATGGTTGCAGCAGCTCCAAAAGTGTCACCTTTACAGGGCCATGTCTTAAGGTCAGAAGAGCAAGCAAATCCTTCTTGCATCCTTTTTTTTTTTTTTTTAAAGTGTTGTTTTGGTTTTTGGTTGGGTTTTTTAAAGATTTTATTTATTTATTTGAGAGAGAGAAAGTGAGAAAGAGTTCATGAGAGGGGCTAAGGTTAGAGGGAGAAGCAGACTCCGCACTGAGTAGGGAGCCCGATGTGGGTGGGACTTGATCCCCAGACTCCAGGATCATGACCTGAGTCAAAGGCAGACATGTAATCAGCTGAGCCACCCAGGTGCCCCACTTGCATTCTTTTTTTTAATAAGAAAAATTTCCCAGAAGCCTCCATCAGATATCCTCACTTTATATTGCCCGGAATTCTTTCATCTGTCCCTTAAAATCAATTCCTCGTGAGAAAAATGAAACTACTGTTCCTTTCTCAAACAGATCACATTTCACCCAAGGCTGGGCCTACTTCCACTGAGAGGCAAGGGTGGAGAACAGTTGAACAAAGCCAGGTTTTATTGAACAAGAACAAAAGGGCTGGCAGAGTAGTCAACCAACACTGCCTGCCATCTGTAAGGACATTTGAAGAAGAAAGAATTTACCTTTTATTCCCCTTTTTTTTAAAGAATTCAACATTTTTAAGCAATCTGACTTCATTTGGCCTGTAGGAGAAGTGTTGTCTCAAATGCCACAGGAGAAAGGACAAGTTGTCTGTTGCATTGCATTTAGGACAAAGTCCATGAGGGCTTGTGGATGAAGAATGATGGAAGAGTTGGGAACTGCAGTTAAACCAATAATCATGATTTCAAGGAGAAAAATGAAGATGATGCTCAGCTAACAGTAAGAGTGGAATAAAATCATTTCGGAAATACTGTGCCTCTTTTTAATTTTCTTGACATCTACCATTCCTCACCTTTAACTAGTAATTATGGAGCCCAAGTTTTACCTTCATGGACCACATCATCTTAGAACATCTGGCCTGAGCCTGAGGTGTCTGGATAATCTCATTTCCTCAGTGAGACATCAGTTTAGCCAGTAGACACAGCATGGATTGGAATTCTGACTTTATCCCTCCCTGGCTGTGTGACTCTGGGGAGTTACTTTAACTTTCCGAGTCACTGGTAAAATGGAGTTGACAATTACCGCTTCACTGGATGGTTCAGGGAACAAGATGAGGTGATGTTTTCATCATGCTTGGCTACTGGGCACTCAATACAAGGTAGCCTTGATGACCTCCTATAGGCTGGTCCGTCACCCAGGGGTTCCCCAGACTTCAGCTTCTCCAGTCTAATTCCCCTGCTTTTCACAGTGGCCCAGGAATCATCTTAGAGCAGAAAGCAAATTCCATAGTGATGAAACAGGAAATGGGAAGAGAGAGAAGGAGAGAGGGAAAACTTCCTTGCTGAATCTCCTTGTCCCTCCAGCCCCTCTTCATGCCTCCTGGTTCTGCTCACTTCACTTCTGCTAATCCGTAATCCACACCAAACTCTATCCTGAAGAACTCAAATTAGGGAAGACTTGCAGGGGCACAAAATGAAAGGACTCCCTTTACTACTAGGGTTGCAGTGGGAGATTGTTTGTTCTTGCTAACCCAGGAGGAAATATTGAATAAGCTTTTCTATTAAAGAAAGGCATTTGTGCTACTTAGGGTAAATAATACATCTGGTCAAACAGTAGCAATTAGCTTCCTTTTCTGGAAAAAAAATGATTTTCTTTTCTTAGAGTATTCTGATACTTTTCTGAAGTTAATGTTTTATGTGTGTATGAAAGTATGGGTGTGACATAGACTGCTCATTACCCTCACGACACCCTTTCTCTCCTCCCATCACGAGGGAATTTTTGACAGGACACGCAGTGCCCAGTGTAAAGACTGTGTTTCCCTGACTCACGTGGCAGCTGAGTTGAAGGTATGTGAGTAAATGCTAGCTAGCAGCACAGAAGTAAAGTATAATCCTACAGGTTCTCAAAACCTTCCTTAACACAGTGGGCACATACCCCGTGCCCTCATTTATCCCCTTTCTCCATTCTGCCTGGAATGCTGACATTACCTGCCTGACCACAAGGAGGAAGGCCACACTCTGGTGTGGTGGGACAGTGATCTCAGTGGAATCCAGTCATACCAGTTCAGGGCCACTTACCTTCAGACACTGCACACATGAGAGAGAAATACAATTTTATTGGGTGTAAGCTATTATTATTTTAGTTTTTATATCTCACAATCAAACTTAATTCTAACCATCACTTCTTTTTTTTTAATTTTTTTTTAATTTATTTATTTGTCAGAGAGAGAGGGAGAGAGCGAGCGAGCACAAGCAGACAGAGTGGCAGGCAGAGGCAGAGGGAGAAGCAGGCTCCCTGCCCAGCAAGGAGCCCGATGTGGGACTCGATCCCAGGACACTGGGATCATGACCTGAGCCAAAGGCAGCTGCTTAACCAACTGAGCCACCCAGGCGTCCCTAACCATCACTTCTTAACACTGCTATAGAGAGCAAAATGTTTTAGTTTTTGTATCTCACAATCGAAATTCTAATTATCACTTCTTAACACTATTATATAGAGCAAAATCAAATCAAGAAAATTTCCAAACCAGAAGATACAGTGTTTCTGTGCTAGATCAAAATGCCAACTAGAAGATTAAACTGCTAGTGAGAATACAGAAAAAGAGAAGTAAATTTGGTGAGTTAATTTTGGACTTCAGATTTATTTGTTCTGTTGATAAGCCTTTTTACAAAGCAGTCTCCAGCCACATTGTGAAATTAATTCTACTCAATAAAAAAACACATTTCCAAGAGGGAACTGGAAGGTTCCACAGTTTTGACCTAATGGTATCATATTTCCTCTGGAAAGCACACTCTGGGGCATATTGCCCAGAAATTTGTAGTGCTGAAATATAAACCTTGTAAAACCATGTGAGAAGGAAACCTGTTCTATACGATGTATTTGCTGACAAATGTCAAGAGGAAATAATTTCTACAAAATGAAAAGAAACATGAAGTAGTCTAAATTAGGTCACAAACATTTTTAAAACTTATACTGGAAAACCACCTATGGTTGACTAATACTCTGTATCCCCCAGATGCTCTATACGATAAAAGGCATCCAATTTCTGACCTGCATTCTATGGTGTTAAAAAATAATGCCATGTCGTAGTAACTAGGCCTGTATGGACTTGTGGCCGATTTGCTTCACAGATCTTGCCTGTGGACACTCAGCGCCCAGTCCTACCTCTTCTAAATTCCCTCCTGTGTCCTAGGCGCTAGGAGGCAAGAACTACCTCTTTCACTCTCTCACTATTGGAGTTTAGAATACAGCTTCGGTGTTGCCAGTACGATGCGGGCGGGGAGGAAGGCGGAGGCCATGTTCCAGCTGCTACTGCGTTTGGCGAGCAAGTCCCAATAGATGTAAGTGTACCAATGTCCGGTCACCAGCTCCGTGCACGTTGGCAGCCGTGATAGTGCTGGTGTGATGGTAGGACCAGCAGCAGCTGACCTTCTGACTTCCGCTCGCCCGGCTCTTGCAGGAGTGTGTGAATACCCAGAGTCCTTTCTACTTATACACTGTTGTATGGCCCTGAGAGAGTATTCTGGCCACTCATATATTTGCCAAGAATTGGGGAAATTAGTTTCCCAGAAGAGCGTAATCATTTGTTAACTGAGTTCTTTAATGTTAAAAAGGGATCTTTGGTATATCATAAAGATTGGTGTTTCTTAAACATTGAGCTCAACTTAAATATTTGGTTTTCGATACACATAATTTTTCTGTAAAATTTTTACTTGATTTTTGATTACTATTTCAATAAGTAATAAATTTAACAGTAATTTATCCCAAATAATTAACCTTTAATTAATTATATTTTGGTTAAGCATGATAAACAATAATCGCAGAAATTCAGTGTATCTCAAGGCCTTCATACACCCAACATGTTAGATCCAAATATTTAATTAAACTTGACTAAGTTAAATGGTGCTAAGAAACCTGAAACATAAAGACTTGAAATATCCAATTCCTTTAGACAGTCAAATACTATTTTCAAACTATATCAAAAACCTTCCTCATAAGAATCATAAGACTAATATTAATTAAACATATAAAATTAAAATCACAAGTACAGGGGGATCTGGCTGGCCCAGTTGGAAGAGCATGGGATTCTTTTTTTTTTTTTTTTTAAGATTTTATTTATTTATTTGACAGACAGAGATTACAAGTAGGCAGAGAGGCAGGCAGAGAGAGGGGGGGAAGCAGGCTCCCCGCTGAGCAGAGAGCCTGATGCGGGGCTCGATCCCAGGACCCTGAGATCATGACCTGAGCCGAAGGCAGAGGCTTTAACCCACTGAACCACCCAGGCTCCCCGAGTATGGGATTCTTGATCTCAATCTTGGGGTCATGAATTTGAGCCCCACATTGGGTGTAGAGATTACTAAAAAATAAATAAAACTTAAAAAAATAAAATCACAAGTACAAAATGCCAGATCTCCTTAATTGTATTAAATATGTTAAATAACAAATAGAGGCAGATAATAATGATTTTTAAAACTTCATCTCTAGGTGTATATAGAAGTATTAATATTTTGATTCATGTCATCATTTCTATGATGGCTAGAGCCTTTGCAAGGTTATAAAGTCACCTGTATAACTAAAGAAAGCAGTATACCTGAACCTAATATAATACTATATTAAACTATACTGGATAATAAAATCAGTTATATAGGAATGCCTGGGTGGCTTAGCTGGCTAAGCATCTGCTTTCTGCTCAGGTCATGATCCCAGAGTCCTGGGATCTAGCCCTGCCTCATCTCCTGAGAGGCCCCTGCTCAGTGGCGAGTCTGCTTCTCCTGCCTCTCCCCCTGCTCGTGATTGCATATGCGTGCATGCTCTCTCTCTCACACAAATAAATAAAATCTTTAAAATAAGTTACATAAATAAGTAAAAATAAAGAAAGCAGATGGTAATCTAAGTTTTTTGGTATGAAATCCAGGACCAAAATGCTATCTCAGGTGTGATTATAGGCAGAGGTTCCAGATGTGGACAAGGGGTCTAGATGCTGGTTCCATTTGATTCTACCTGAGCCACCCAAACAACAGATGATCTCGCTCTGTCCTTTCTCACAGATTATCCTTCTTACAGTAATAGGACTTTGGAAGCACATGTTTTGTCTGCTACCTGGTCCCCTTCCCCAATCTCTAACAACATTTTATTGTCTTACTTGGGTGGGGTGAACGACTTACTCATAGACACACACACAGTCTCACACACGAAGCAAGATAATGGCAAGTTTCTCCTGCTGGATTAGAGTTAAGGGAGTCCTGCAAGCACACACAGAGTAATTAATGTTCTTATGCGTTACTTTATTACCTTTAAAGCCATCATTCTGTAAACATCGTAAGGACAGCTCTACCTTTGGGCCCTGATAAAAAAAAGTCTACAATAAATAAAAATTAGTAAACAGCATTCCTTTGAGGGAAACACATACATACATACATACACACACACACCTTCTTCCTTTTTCCCTCCTGGGGGAAAAAACAATTGCTTCTGACAGCTCAGTGGATTTAAACTCATGGGAAATGAAAGGCACTTCCTTGAATTTATATCCTTCAAAGAAATTTTTCTGAATCAAGAATACTAAGCCATTTTAGATATTTTAAAAATCATTTTTGAACAAACCCCTGTGGGGGCATTTGCTTTAAAAAGTTTTAGCTTAATTTTGGCAAGCAGGTAATTAAAGCCATTGATTTGTTCTGTCGTTAGCTCCTTGAAATTATACTGAGGGCCAAATTGTCTTGTAAGAATTGCTTCTTCATCAGGAAAACCATTAGAGAAAGGTTATTTCCAGCAAAGCTATATTTAGCAAATTAATCTTTTTTGAAAAACTATTCACATTAGTGTACTGTAAAATCCCAAGCAACTAGTCAAATTCCTTATTGTTAGAGTTGTTGGCTGAAGTTCAGCATTTTGTAATTCACTGCCTATGATTCATCATCTTGAATAGGCATGTTCGGGGCTGAAGTCCCATGTTTGATAATCGCAGCAATAAAACTCACAGGATCAGAGTTATTCGTGAGATGCTCATACACAAAATTTGTTTTTATATACCACAATTATTATTGATTTTGCTGATTCTTTTAACATCATTATTTTTTATTACACATAATTTATTATTTGCCCCAGGGGTACAGGTCTGTTAATCATCAGTCTTACACATTTCGCAGCACTCACATACCATACACATAATAGCACATACCCTTCCCAGTGTCCATCACCCTGCCACCTTCTCCCTACCCTCCCACCCCCCAACAATCCTCAGTTTGTTTCCTGAGATTAAGAGTCTCTTACGTTTCCTCTCCCTCTCTGGTCACATCTTGTTTCATTTTTTCCCTCTCTACCCACCACGATCCTCTGCCCTGCCTCTCAAATTCCTCATATCAGAGAGATCATATGATAATTGTCTTTAAAGACAGGATTCCTTCATATGTCTTTCTAATGTAGAATCACAGTTTATCAATTATAAAACATCGATTTTATTTCATTTTTGAAAAATTTTTATGTTAGTTATGCTCTAACCAAAACCAACCATTATAGGTTAACAGACTCTAATGATTAAGTGGAAGACATTTCTATCAAAACAAAAAGTTCCTCTGTGAAAAGGATATTTCTATCTGTTTTGTGCCGTTGCATGGAAGTCAACAACTAGAGATTAAGGCTTTGGTCAAATATAAAACCTCTTTTAAAAAACAAACTCTCATAGACAGGTTAGTACCCAAAGTTTCAACCAACAACATCAGACAATATAAAAGAAATCAATGGCATCGCTCATCATATAATGGAATAATATACAGTAAGAGAAAAGAACAAGCTGCCGCTATCATCACCAGTAAAAAGGAAAACTAAATTAGATCATGTTAAGCAGGAAGAGACTGAAGTAGGATGAGTCCATATTTTATTTATTTTATTTATTTTATTATTTTTTTAAGATTTTATTTATTTATTTGACAGAGAGAGAGAGGTCACAAGTAGGCAGAGAGGCAGGCAGAGAGAGCCCAATGCGGGACTCGATCCCAGGACCCTGGGACCATGACCCGAGCCGAAGGCAGCAGCTTAACCCACTGAGCCACCGAGGCGCCCAGGATGAGTCCATATAAACTAAACTAAAAAATATTTATTAGGAATACTTATGTGTCTTTAAAAAGCCATAAAGGAACGCATGCGAGAAGTGTTTTTAAGAACACATGTAAAGAAGATCTTTGTAGGGGTGCTCCCTGCTTGCCATGTCGAGAACAGTGTCGTATCTGTGAAGGTAATGTCATATCCATTCTGTAATGCATGTAGAGAAGTGTTTAAGCACATGTGAAACAAGATGGTCTTAAGGGAAAAAATCATGTTGTAGGTTGAATGGTTTCCTCTAGCCCAATCTCACTGGTGTCTTAATTTTTTAAAAAAGGGGCAGCTACAAAAGAGTAGCCAGTAGGGGTCAAAGTGAACAGGGCCAGAACTCTGAGCAGAGTCCCACTTCCATCTCTCCTTAGAGGCCAAGTATACCACCAGGATACCCTACCTCAGGTTTGGAGCACACCCTTCCAGCTTCTGGGAGTGTTAGCAATCACTGTCTCTGAGCTGAGTCCCTCTCTGGGACTTGCCTTTAACTGAAGACGGCCATAAACCTAAGATCATGCCCCTTTCCCTGGAAAAGCCCATATCTCCAGACTGGTTAAGTTTAGATTACAGGAATTCTTCTCTTTTGTACTTTGCTTTATTGCACTTTCCAGATACTGTGCTTTTTACAAGTTGAAGGTTTTGGCAACCCTGCATGAAGCAAGTCAATTGGCACATTTTTGTCAATAGCATTCTATTCACTTCATACCTCTGTGCCATATTTTGATAATTCTCACACTATTTCAGAGTTTTTATTATACTTGTTATGGTTGATCTGTGATCAGTCATCTTTGATGTTACTATTGTCACTGTTGGAGGGTCCTGTGAACCATACCCAATAAGACAGCAAATTTAATTGATAAATGTGTGTGTTCTGACTGCTCCACCAATTGGCTATTCCCCCATCTCTCTGTCTCACCTCGGGGCCCCCCCTATTTCCTGAGACACAGATTGAAATTAGGCCAGTTAGTAAGCCTACAATGGCCTTCAAACGTTCAAGTTAACCAAGTTGTGAACGCAAAGGAGAAGGTCTTGAAGGAAATTGGAAGTTCACTCCAGTGAAACACGAATGATAAGAAAAGAAAAACAGCCTTATTGCTGATAGGGAGAAAGTTTCAGAGGTCTGGATAGAAGATCAAAGCAGCCACAACATTCCCTTAAGCCAGAGCCTACTCCACAGGAAGTCCCTAACTCTATTCAATTCTGTGAAATCTGAGAGAGGTGGGGAACCTGCAGAAAGGAAGTTGGAAGTTAGCAGTTTCGTTCATAAGGTTAAAGGAAGGAAGCTGTCTCCATAACATAACATTGTAAGGTGAAGCAGCAAATTATCAAGATCTAACTAATGGTCACCTGGGTGACTCAGTTGGTTAAGTAAGTGTCTGACTTTGGCTCGGGTCATGATGTGGGGTCCCAGGGACTAAACCGTGTGTCGGGCTCCCTGCTCAGCGGGGAGTCTGCTTCTCCCTCTCCCTCTCCCCTGCCCCTGCTCATGCTCGCTCTCTCTCTCTCTCTCTCTCTAATAAAATTTTTTAAAAAAATCTTGCTAAGATAATTAATGAAAGTAGCTACACTAAACAACAGATTTTCAATGTAGACCAAGCAGCTTTATACTAGAAGAAGATGCCATCTAGGACTTTCACAGCCAGAGAGGAGAAGCCAATGCCGGGCTTCAAAAAACAGGCTGACTCTTTTGTTAGGGGCTATTGCAGCTGGGACTCTAAGCTGAAGCTGATGCTCACTGACCATTTCTAAAACCCTAGGGCTCTTAAGAATTATGCTAAATCTACTTTGCCTGTGCTCTATCAAGGGAACAAGAAACCCTGGGTGATAGCACATGTGTTTACAACATAGTTTACTGAATATTTTAAGCTCACTGTTGAGATGTACTCAGAAAAAAAACGATTCCTTTCAAAATATTACTGTTCATTGACAGTGTGCCTGATCACCCAACAGAACTGATGGAGACATCCAAGATTAATGTTGTTTTCATACCTGCTGACGCAACATTCATTCTGCAGCCCATGGACCAAAGAGTAATTTTGACTTCCCAGTCTTCTTATTTAAAAATTACATTGTGTATGGGTATAGCTGCCATTGGTAGTGATTCCTCTGAAGGATCAGGGCAAAGTGAACTGAAAATCTTCAGAAAAGGATTCATCATTCTAGAGATGAATAAGAACATTCATGACTCATGGGAAGAGATCAGAATATCAACATGAACAAGTGTTGGGAAGAAGTTGATTCCAGCCCTCATGGATGACTTTGAGGGATTCAGGACTTCAGTAGAGGAAGTAACTGCTGATGCGGTAGAAACAGCCAGAGAACTAGAATTAGAAGGGGACCCTGAAGCTGGGACTGAATTGTTGCAATCTCCTGATAAAACTTTAATGGAAGAGGAGTTGCTTTTTATGAATGAGCAAAGAAAGTGGTTTCTTGAGAAGGAATCTACTCCTGGTGAAGATACTATGAGCATTATTGAAATGACAATTAAGGATTTAGAATATTACATCAATTTAGCTGATGAAGCAGCAGCAGGGTTTGGGAGGAATGATTCTAATTTTGAAAGAAGTTCTGCTGGGGGTGAAATATTATCAAACAGCATCACATGATGCATAGAAATCATATGTGAAAGGAATTTGTCAATTGATGGGGCAGACTTCATTGTTTTCTTATTTTAAGAAATTGCCACAGCTACCCCAGCCTTCAGTGGCCATCACTCATCAGTCAGCAGCCATGAATGTTGAGGCAAGACCCTCGACCAGGAAGAAGATGACCACTCTCAATGTTCAGATGATGGTTAGTACTCTTTAGCAATGAAATAGGTGTAAATTAAGGTATGTACATTGGGGTTTTTTTTAGACATAATGCTGTTGCACACTTAGTACACTAAACCTAACTTTTGTATGCATTGGGAAACCAAAAAATTCATTGCAATACTCACTTTACTGTGGTGGTCTGGAACTAAACCACAGTGTCTCTGAGGTTTGCTTCTGTAAAGGCCGAGTCCCTTTGCCCTTCATAGGATTTAACTGTGACCACATGAACATGTTTTAAATAATTGTGAAAAATATTAGAAGTCATTTAGGTTAATAGAGGAAAAAAAGCCAGTTAGATGGGCGCCTGGGTGGCTCAGTCGTTAAGCGTCTGCCTTCAGCTCAGGTCATGATCCCAGGGTCCTGGCATGGAGACCCACATCGGGCTCTCTGCTCAGCGGGAAGCCTGCTTCTCCCTCTCCCACTCCCCTTGCTTGTATTCCCTCTCTCACTATCTCTGTCAAATAAATAAATTTAAAAATTTTTTAAAAAGCTAGTTAGATATTGAAAACAGATATCACTCTATAAAGTGGCATATTATCAAAATAGCATACTGTCCTGAATCTCTTCACTTTGTGAGGTGTGGGTTGTTTTTTGTTTGTTTGCTTGCTTATTTGTTTAGAGGTATTTTTTTCTTATCAGGGACATTTACTTACTTACTTATTTATTTATTTATTTTTAATTTTTTTTTTCTTTAAAGATTTTATTTACTTGAGAGAGAGGGCATGAGAAGGGAGAAGGTCAGAGGGAGAAGCAGACTCCCTGCTGACCAGGGAGCCTGATGCAGGATTCCATCCTGATAGTCCAGGATCATGACCTGAGCTGAAGGCAGTCGCTTAACCAACTGACCCACCCAGGTGCTCTTATCAGGGACCTCTTAAAGGAACAAAGTTACTCTAACATTTTGAATTTGAACCTCCAGGATGGAATTTCTGGGTTTGTTTACATAGATGTGAGGCATTGTTTCTCAAAAATAATGAAAACAAAATATAAAAGCCTAAATTTTGCCTTCTAAAGAAATAATAGCAATTCCAATGATCCCATGTCAGTGATGGGACCTCTTAAACAGGCTGGTGTTTAAGAGCTGATATTTAGAGGCGAGAAAGTAAAAGTCAAAGGTACCAATATCTGGTGCATGATCCCAGCATTTGTTTTTCAGTGCTATTTGAGAATTAGCTGGTAACTTCCAAGCTCTGCCTTAAATAGAAAATATCACTCTTCTGTCAGTTCTGCTTAACAACAAGGGAAGCTCTGCAGGGACCTCCTAGATTATGCAATAATGGGAAAGTTTGAGAGAGGCACAAAGGATCTATTTTGGCTGAAAATGGAAAAGAGTACAGAAATCATTTGAAGGCTGCTGGGTTTCATGTTAAAGGAGGAATGAAAAACTGCACTATCATTTGGGTTCCTTCAGTCTTTCTGGTAACAACGTCCATTCAGATGTGAACTCTATGAACCTACCCATCTGGAATTTCTAAGAACTTGACCTGTTCAAGGAATTATCCAGTGAATATTTCTTTCTGAAATTGGTGCTAAGGAATATTTTTTAAGATGTTATTTATTTATTTGTTTATTTTTAGAGAGAGAGAGAGCGCACAGGCCAAGGAGGAAGGAGAGGGAGGGGGAAAAAAATCTCGAGCAGACTCCACTGAACCTGGAGCCTGATGCAGGGCTCGATATCAGGACCCTGATACCACGACCCAAGCCGAAACCAATAGTCAGATACTCAACCGACTGAGCCACCCAGGTACCCCTGTACTAAGGAATATTTAGTGGGAAAGTATGACAGTTGATTATCTCAGTGTCAACATAAAGAAGCCGATGTATCCCCCAAATGCTTATCAACTTGCCCTTGGATTATGTTAAGGTTATGCCATCTTTGAGCATATGCCCAAACCTTTTCATTACTATTCCTTTCTTTCTTCTTTTATTTAACAGATAGTTATTTGGTACCTCTATGTGTCAGATACAGTGCTCAGCACTAGGAATATGTCGAACAACATAAAGATGACCCTACAGCCATCTACCCTTATAGAACTTAGGCTTTGTAAGTCTACGGCTTCATTGAGAGTTGACAGTTTCTGTATAACATTGACTGGCAAAAAGCTTTACATAGTTATCTGTCACCCACTGCATAAAGTGGCACTTTTTTTCTTTGTTCTGAAACTATTTCAAAAACTGCTCACCTCTCCATAGACATACTGCCACCACATACAACCCTCCCACATGGATGGTTCATCCAACATAGCTTATTTCAAAGGACTTTCTCTAGAGTTGTTCTGAAGAAGGCAGTAAATTCAATTACATGTTCAAAGCAAGCCCCCTGAGATCACACCAAGGTTAACTCTCACATTGGGGGTTGACACTGGGTGCCCGGCATCATGCTAGACTTTTCACTGCAGCGTCTCCACGAGGCACCTCTCCGTGCCTCCGTTTTCTGCAGGAGGTAGTTAAGACTCTGGGGGTTACGTTGTTCCTGGCCATGTAGTGAGTAAAATGGCGGAGCCAGAATTCAAACCTCAGACTCTGAGACTCCAGTTGCCATACTCTCTTCTCTAGACATGTTCCCTGAAAGGAAATCCAAGAGGATTGCATAGATTCTTCTGTTGATTCATTCTGTTTGTTCCATAGTGTTTTGCTCAATTTCATCTGGACTTCAAGAAAGCTCTTACCACTGCTGTCTCAGGGTGAAGTGGTCCGCTTGACTATCTCTTTGTTGTCTTGACTTCCTTAAACTCTGGAAATGATAAGCTTGGTTATATTGTCCATCTTTCTGCTATGAAGTTGTTTTTTATCTTATCTTTAATAATCTCTGTCATATACAGAAACTTTCACTCTCTCAGACCCAGCCTTGCTCAACTTGCTTTCCAGTCTGGCATTAGCATACGTGGAATGAACTTGTTATAATAACTATTAACACTTTCATTGTAACTAGCTAGTATAACACAGCTGACCCTTGAACAATAAGGGTTTGAACCGCTTGTCTGCTCTCCATGTAGTTTTTTTCCGATATGTACAGTATAGTATTATAAATGTATTTTCTCTTCCTTGTGACTGTCTTAACATTTTCTTTTGCCTGGCTTTATGGTAAGAACAGATATATAATATATACAACATACAAAATGTGTGTTAATTGACTGTTTATGTTACTGGTAAGGTTTCTGGTCAATAGTGGGTTATTAGTAGTTAAGTTTTTAAGGAGCCAAAATTCAGATGCAGGTTTTCAGCTGCACAGGGGGACAGCACCCCTCACCCCCGCATTGTTCAAGGACCAACTATAATAGCCACTACCCTCGGTCCTCTAGCTAAAGCCATGCTAACTTTGCACAGTTCTCCAGACCCTCCATGTGTGCTTGCATAATTCTGTGTCTTTGCTCACACAGTGCCATTCACCTGAAATATCTACTCCCCTTTGTTTTCATGTGGCAAACCTCCTCTCCTCTCCTTCTAAAAATTCCTACAACTCAAGGAATTGTTGTGATTATATCCCAGATACCCCAAGCTGAGTTGCTTGTTCAAACTGTTGCATTAAAGTTTTATGGTCCTATTACCTGTCCATTATATTGTAGACATCTGTGTACTGTCTCCCCTGCCAGGCAGTTAACTGATTGAGCTCAGGAGTGGTGTCTTATCTATGGATATGTAACATCTCATGCAAGGCTTGGCACAGAACAGGTGTTCAATAAATTTTAATTATTGAACAGGTGAAGTAGTACAGATTTAATACTTATAGTTTGAAATAAATATGTCTTTTGCTACATCTTATGTAGGGACCTGCTACTGTCCCTTCTCCTCCTCTCTACTTACCACGTAAAGATACTTGAGGGGCTCCTGGGTGGTTCAGTTGATTAAGCCACTGCCTTCATGACTCAGGTCATCCCAGAGTCCTGGGATTGAGTCCCATATTGGGCTTCCCCTGCTCTGCAGGGTGTCTGCTTCTTCCTCTCCTTCTGCCTGCCACTCTCCCTGCTTGTGCTTGCTCTCTTTCTCTCTGTCAAATAAATAAGTAAAATCTTAAAAAAAAAAAAAAAAAAGAAGATATATGAAATGATTAAAACTTCAAGCCAGGCTGTGGGAAAATAGTGAGTTGATTTTTTTTTTCCCCATAGAGACATCCTTTTGACTCAGCCCCTCAATTTGACTTACCTCCTTTATCAACATTATTTTCCAATTTTAAAGCATGACCAATATTGTTTTCAGTATTGTAATTTACTGGGTGTGTCCTTTGGTCATTACTCCATACATCTTACCCCCAGTTTTTCGTTTGATCGTTTTGTTTGTTTGTAGGATCCTCAGGTTGGCCGTTCTGTGCCCTTCCCTGACTCCCTGGCCCTTTTCCCCCTGCCAATTTGATCTCCTAGGATACTGTGGAGGTTATAAATTCTCCAGAAAGGAAAAACTCAAGCAATAATCCAAATCTTTTACACATAAGAGAATGTCTTCTCCTTGCACTAAAACCATCTAAATCCTTTAGGGAATATAAGCAAAATGCAATGGGGCAAATACAGTCATTCATTATAAACAAACACAAGTGAATCAATGCAAGAAAACGTCTCATAGATCTATGTGTATGAGGTAGCACAGAGGCTGAAATTTTGGCTCCAAAGCCAACCAAATCTAGGTTCAAATTCCAATTCTACACTTACTGTAGGAGTTACCTCAATTTCATCATCCATAAGATTGGTATCAAAATTAAACTTATGTCAATTTCTAGCATCATGGTCTTGGGTCATCACCTGTTGAGTAAATCATTTAAACCAGAAGAACAGCAAGTTTCTTCCAAGTCTAAACTACCCTGTGATTTTGTTGCATCACGCATTTCTGTATTTCTTCTCTCGGTTTCTTCCTCAGATTTATAAGAGAAAAGGAGCTACCTATCATTGTTTATTGCCAGCGTTTTAGGCTTGCCACCAATTGACATTTCCCTGTCTTCCTGAACTCCAAATCTCCACAGGCACATACACAAGAACTAGTTATAGACTTCTGACAACTCTCAAAGCAGCTAAACAGCTTTCTCTTGGGCAGGGGGATTCCTAGATCCAAGTTTAAATTGGAGATTGTTTTTTGTATATCAGAAACATGGGTCATAAAGCATCAGACAAGATAACTACAGCTATAATGAACAGTGGTTTAAATCTCACTGGAAAACTGTGATCACTAGGTTATTTTACTTAAAAATATCGAGATATTTAAGAAGAATTCAAAGTACTATGTGCTATGTGCTAGGGTGAGTGCTGTGAATTGTGTAAGACTGATGAATCACAGACCTGTAGCCCTGAAACAAATAATATATGTTAATAAAAATAAATAAAAGTGGGACATTTTTTTTAAAAAGGAAGAATTCAAGATGCCCTTCAATGGACAAATGGATAAGGAAGATATGATCCATATATACTATGGAGTACTATGCCTCCATCAGAAAGGATGAATTCCCAACTTTTGTATCGACAGGACGGGACTGGAGGAGTTTATGCTGAGTGAAATAAGTTAAGAAGAGAAAGTCAAGTATCATATGTTTTCACTTACTTGTGGAGCATAAGGAATAGCACAGAGGACATTGGGAGATGGAGAGAAGTGAGTTGGGGGAAATCGGAGGGGGAGACAAACCATGAGAGACTATGGACTCTGAGAAACAGAGGGTTTTGGAGGGGAGGGGAGTGGGGGGCTGGGAAGGCCTGGTGATGGGTATTATGGAGGGCACATATTGCATGGAGCACTGGATGTAGTGCATAAACAATGAATGCTGGAACACTGAAAAGAAATAAAATGGAAAAAAAAAAAAAAGAAGAAGAATTCAAAGTAGCATCAAGCCACTGAAAACAGAATATCCAAAAACCTTTCTAAAAATTAGAATCTTTTAACTTGGTAAGAAGTGCCAGAAGACAAACTCAGTAATTATAATCAGACTGGAAAGGCTTTTGCCGAGTAGCAACTAACAATCCTGCATCTCTCTTCAGCACAGAGCAAGAAAACACGCCTTTTGAGTGCTTGGTGTCAACAGTTGCGCTTGTTACTTTTCCTCATGACCTTGTGCACAAAATAGTCTGATTTCCTTATCTGCAGTTTTGTTGGTCTGTACATTAACTAACGTTTATTGACCTTCTCAAGGTAAGGATATTCATGATGAAAGAGTAATTTCTTTTTTTTTTTTTTATGATTTTATTTATTTATTTGACAGACAGAGATCACAAGTAGGCAGAGAGGCAGGCAGAGAGAGAGGGGGAAGCAGGCTCCCCACCAAGCAGAGAGCCTGATGTGGGGCTCGATCCCAGGAACCTGAGATCATGACCCAAGCTGAAGGCAGAGACTTAACCCA
The DNA here is from genome assembly GCA_004024625.1 of Mellivora capensis. Classification (NCBI taxonomy): domain Eukaryota; kingdom Metazoa; phylum Chordata; class Mammalia; order Carnivora; family Mustelidae; genus Mellivora; species Mellivora capensis. Next base: position 10,697 of record PISX010002524.1, on the reverse strand, counting down.
CTGAGCCACCCAAGCGCCCCTGAAAGACCATTTCTAGCACTGAAAGAAGAGTCCAAGCTGAGACCGCCCATAGGAGACTCTCCCCTTTGACTGAGGAGAAGGTTACTTGGGCCATACTCCAACAGCAGGCTTAAGAACACGTACGCCTTTTACTCAGGATCACGAAGAGGAAGAATCTATCTACCTGTAACATAGGAGGAGAAGAAAAAGGAATGTTTCCTCCTCATGTCTTTAATATACAAATCATCAAAACCGCCACAGCCCTCACAGATCGGAGGGGGAAAGGCTCCGGTTAAAGGTGGCTGCAGGATAGAGCAATAAAAATAAAGTTTATAGAACCTGTCAGCCTTTGCCAAAAATGTTACTCACACTATCGCTTCCGCTCTTAACAATAAAACGTCCTGACGCTAACACTGCTGTCACCATGTTACAGATGAGAACGCTGGAACAAAATGGCTAAGGGGCTTGGTCAAGGTGACCGCGGGAAAGAATCAAGCTGTGATTCAAGGCTATATTTGTCTTGCTCCAAAGCCTGTATTTTTCCTGCACTCTGTGGCTCCCCGGACTCCGAGAGAACTCTCCTCAGGACCCCAGAAGGCCGGTAAAGCTGCAAGAGCCAGACTAAGGCTCACGCACCAGCTCTGAGAGAGAAGACACACGTGGCTATCATGACTTGTAACAGCAAAGCAGATACCGAGATGCAGGTGTTGAGCTGCCCCTCACCTGAGGCCCCCTGCAAAATTCAGATTGTGGGCCAGCAGGTCAACGTGAAGAATTCAACCTGTAGGACTAAGACCACGGATAAGACGTGCATCCTAAAGGGCACGGTCGAGGCTGATTTAAGGCTTAAGCCACCTGTGGAAAAACAGGAGTAAAACTGTGTTTAGACCTTGGTTGGGATTGGGTCAGCATCACAGAATCACAGAGCAATAATTGCCAATACCTATTAAAGCTAAAACCACTCTTTGACGAGCGATTGAATTCTAAGAATTCATACCACAGACATATTACTATGTACATAAAATGGCACGTGTAAGATTATTCCTGCAGCAATATTTGTAATAGCTAAATACTGGTGCTGTTGATCATCAATATTGGCTAAATAAATGATTGACTAGATAAATTATCTTACAGCTATTCATGAAACTATAAAAAAGAATGAGGGTCCTCTTCCTTTACTGACTAGAAACTTTGCTAAGATATAATTTTAAATCAAAACAAGAATGATGCAGGATGGTCTATATAGTACATTTTTAGTAGCATTATATATGATGGATTTGAAAAGATGCAAAAGAACTGGTAACAGAGGTTGTCTTCTAAAAAAACGATGTGTCTTTAAATGTCTCAAATTTGACTCATAAGGTTTTGTTGTTTGTTTTTTTTTTTAACAATATACTGCTTTTTACTGGACGGCCTGTAGGTTTTTTACATCGATCCAGGATATGAAGGCCAAATTGCTGAGATCATAGCTCTTATTATGTATTAGATAGTTATTTCTAGTGAAAAGTAGTACAGGTTTTATTTTTATTCATGTTTCTTTTATATATTTTTATATGTGGAAAATCCCAATGTCCTTTACAGTTTTTCATCCAATTGTCAGTTTATCCCATCTCTGAAAGGATTCCAGGTCCTTTCCATCTTGGGCCGAATCCAAACAAAATCTAAAGGAAATTCCCTCCCTCCTTGTTTGTGTGTGTATGCCATCAGTATTGCTGGAAACAGCATTTTGTAAAGTCAGTGTAAATTTATATGGTTTAAGTGTTAAAATATGTTGGAAACAGATTGCTTGAGAGAAAACAAAACTGCAAATACAGAGAGTAAGCAAAGGAAAAGAAATATGCTAAGTCAGAAAAGAACAAGAAAAATCAAGGATTAAGTTAGTTCTGTCTTGATATAAGAACTACTTGTGGGCGTTAAGAAAATAAAAAGCCATGAAAAACTAGTTTTAAAATATTCCTATGGGAGGAGCCAGAGTATATTTATCACTGCAGGATGTAGGCTTCTTTGAACTTTGTTCTGAACTTCAAGGCATTCATCTTAGAATGTTGTGTGTGTACCCCAGCGGAGGGTGCATATTCACACAATGGGATACAAGATTTTAAAAAAGCAGAATTTTTATTTGTATATTTTAATTCAATTTGTGGGTGTTTTATGAGGTACATAATATTTTATTTTTTTTATTTTTTTAATATATATTTTTTAAAATTTATTTTCAGCGTAACAGAATTCATAGTTTTACACCACACCCAGTGCTCCATGCAATGCGTGCCCTCCATAATACCCACCACCTGGCTCCCCCAACCTCCCACCCCCCGCCCCTTCAAAACCCTCAGGTTATTTTTCAGAGTCCATAGTCTCTTTTTAGTAGTACATGTTTCACACATGTACACACACACACACACTGAGATACTGGCTGCTCAAACTTTCTTAGTTAGGGAATGCATGATCACAATGATTTGAAGACCACTGGACCACTGCTCCAAACTAAGAATGAGAGAAACTGGATGGAAAGAATCTTTGTTTATTGGTGTCTCAGGATTCCTGACTGAAGGCAGAAGAAGATTTTTTTTTAAACATGGTATTTATTTATTTATTTATTTGAGAGAGAGTGCGTGAGAGCACAAGCTGGAGTCAGAGGGAGAGGAAGAGGCAGGCTCTCCCCCGCCCCCCAGCAGGAAGCTGAACCCCAGGACCCTGGGATCATGAGCTTAACTGAAGGCAGACGCTTAACCCACTGGCTACTCAGGTGCCCCATATGTGGAATCACTCCAAAAAGGTCAGACTTGTACAAACAGTAGAAAAGCGGTTGCCAGGGCTCAGAAGTTGGGGAAATAAGAAGAGGTTGGTAAAAGGGTACAAATTTTCAGTTAAAAGATGAGTAAGTTCTAAGGGACTAATGTATAACATGGTGACTATAGTTAATAGATGACAGTGTGATGTATATTTGAAATTGTTCAAAGTGTAAAACTTCAATATTCTCACCCAAAAAAGAAAGAAAGGGAGGGATACAGGCAGGGGGGAAGCAAGGAAGGAAGGAAGACTGATGGCTTCCACCTGACAGCTGACTCCGTCTGAGTGTGTCTGAGTGTGTCTGAGTAGGGGAATCCAACTTTCATTTAGAACCCTAGCTGCAGGGACATCTGGGGGACTCAGTTGATTAAGTGACCTCCTCTAGCTCAGATTATGATCCCAGGGCCCTGGGATGGAGCCCCGGGTCAGGATCCTTGCTCAGCAGGCGTCTGCTTCCCTGTCCTCCTCTCCCTCTGCCAGCTGCTCCTCCTGCTTGTACTCTCTCTCTCTCTGTATCAAATAAATAAATAAAATTTGGGGGGGAGGGTTAAAAAAAAAACCCTAGCTGCAAATGATTCTGGGAAAGACAGCTTTCAGCTTTCCAGCTCCTGCTGCACAGAAAGATTTATAGGAGCTAGAAATAAATGCCAATCCAACAGAATTAGCACCAATGGCATCGGGCTAAGAGAGCCCAATGTGTTCATCTCACAGTAAGCCTGAGCTTGTCAGCGGCACTGTAGGACCATAAGGTCCTGTTAAACTGTAAGCTCTATAAGGACAAGAGACATCTGTCTTCCTATCAGTTAAATTTTCAGGACTTAGTACAGGTCTAATACATAGCTCTTTTATTTATTTGACAGAGATCACAAGTAGGCAGAGAGGCAGGCAAAGAGAGAGAGAGGAGGAAGCAGGCTCCCCGCTGAGCTGACAGCCCGATGCAGGGCTCGATCCCATGACCCTGGGATCATAATACATAGCTCTTGAATCAAAAACTACTTAAAAGTCATACAGAATGGCTAAGAAGATGTTTGTTGTTGTCAGAAAAATCTGGATTCAGATACTGATGTTTCCTCATCTGTGAACTAGATAAAAATAATAGCATTTCTCTTAAGAGTATTTGGTGAGAATTAAATAATTAATGTAAAACACTTACCACAATGCCCACCACACAACACAAAAATGTTCATTGTTATGATTGGCATTATTATTATTATTCCTGCCCCTTGTATCTAATGTGATATTAGGGATCAACCTACTAGTTGTTGCCACGGATGTATTCTAAGTCAGAAGCCTACATCTCCATCTCTTCCCTGGACAGAAGCTGGGTGAGGAATACCAGGATTCTCCTTGTGGATCTTTTCCGTGCTTCCAAGACTGCCCAACTCCCCATCGGAGTAGTATCACTGACCTATTTATATAGATACATGCTTTAGATCTTGGAATATCTGATTTTATAAGATCAATTTCCTGCTGCATTAGAAGCCAGGTAGTCACTTCAAACACCAAGTCATTTTATATGAGGAAAACATGGCTTTAAACTATATAGTTCTTTAATTAGTGCTGGGCCTGCCAATGTCCTCGTTGGCCATTAGGCTTTGTGTATGTTTGTGATTCGCTTATTCATTTACCTCTTGGAATATCCAGCTTCTTCTCATTGTGTTCAATATATGCTTAATAAGTTAGTTGTTTCTCACATACATTATAAGTATTTTTATTTTGATCATTCTTTTTTTTTAAATATTTTTTTTTATTTTGTTATAAACATGTAATGTATTTTTATCCCCAGGGGTACAGGTCTGTGAATCTCCAGGTTTATACACTTCATAGCACTCACCCTCCCCAATGTCTATAACCCCACTCCCCCATTCCAACCCCCCTCCCCCCAGCAACCTTCAGTTTGTTTTGTGAGATTAAGAGTCACTTATGGTTTGTCTCCCTCCTGATCCCATCTTGTTTCTTTTTTTCTTTTCTTACCCCCCCAACCCCCCATGTTACATCTCTACTTCCTCATATCAGGGAGATCATATGATAGTTGTCTTTCTCTGATTGACTTATTTCACTAAGCATGATACCCTCTAGTTCCATCCACATCATCGCAAATGGCAAGATTTCATTTCTTTTGATGGCTGCATAGTATTCCATTGTGTATATATACCACCTCTTCTGTATCCATTCATCTGTTGATGGACATCTAGGTTCTTTCCATAGTTTTGCTATTGTGGACATTGCTGCTATAAACATTTGGGTGCATGTGCCCCTTCAGATCACTATGTTTGTATCTTTAGGGTAAATACCCAGTAGTGAAATTGCTGGGACATAGGGTAGTTCTATTTTCAACTTTTTGAGGAACCTCCCATGCTGTTTTCCAGAGTGGTTGCACCAGCTTGCATTCCCACCAACAGTGTAGGAGGGTTCCCCTTTCTCCACATCCTGGCTAGCATCTGTCATTTCCTGACTTGTTAATTTTAGCCATTCTGACTGGTGTGAGGTGGTATCTCATTGTGGTTTTGATTTGTATTTCCTGATGCCAAATAATACGGAGCACTTTTTCATGTGTCTGTTGTCCATCTGGGTGTCTTCTTTGCAGAAATGTCTGTTCATGTCCTCTGCCCATTTCTTGATTGGATTATTTGTTCTTTGGGTGTTGAGTTTGATAAGCTCTTTATAGATTTTGGACACTAGCCCTTTATCTGATATGTCATTTGCAAATATCTTCTCCCATTCTGTCAGTTGTCTTTTAGTTTTGTTAACTAAACAAAACTTCCTTTGCTGTACAAAAGCTTTTGATCTTGATGAAATCCCAATAGTTCATTTTTGCCCTTGCTTCCCTTGCCTTTGGCAATGTTCCTAGGAAGACGTTGCTGCAGCTGAGGTCGAAGAGGTTGCTGTCTATGTTCTCCTCAAGGATTTTGATGGATTCCTTTCTCACATTGAGGTCTTTCATCCATTTGGAGTCTATTTTCATGTGTGGTGTAAAGAAATGGTCCAATTTCATTTTTCTGCATGTGGCTGTCCAATATTCCCAACATCATTTGTTAAAGAGGCTGCCATTTTTCCATTAGACATTCTTTCCTGGTTTGTCAAAGATTAGTTGACCATAGAGTTGAAGGTCTATTTCTGGGTTCTCTATTCTGTTCCATGATCTATGTGTCTGTTTTTGTGCCAGTACCATACTGTCTTGATGATGATAGCTTTGTAATAGAGCTTGAAGTCCGGAATTGTGATGCCACCAACTTTGGCTTTCTTTTTCAATATTCCTTTGGCTATTCGAGGTCTTTTCTGGTTCCATATAAATTTTAGGATTATTTGTTCCATTTCTTTGAAAAAAGTGGATGGGATTTTGATAGAGATTGCATTAAATGTGTAGATTGCTTTAGGTAGCATAGACATTTTCACAATATTTATTCTTCCAATCCAGGAGCATGGAACATTTTTCCATTTCCTTGTATCTTCCTCAATATCTTTCATGAGTACTTTATACTTTTCTGAGTATAGATTTTTAGCCTCTTTGGTTAGGTTTATTCCTAGGTATCTTATGGTTTTGGGTGCAATTGTAAATGGGACTGACTCCTTAATTTCTCTTTCTTCTGTCTTGTTGGTGTAGAGAAATGCAACTGATTTCTGTGCATTGATTTTATATCATGACACTTTACTGAATTCCTGTACAAGTTCTAGCAGTTTTGCAGTGGAGTCTTTTGGGTTTTCCACATATAATATCATATCACCTGCAAAGAGTGAGAATTTGACTTCTTCTTTGCTGATTTGGATACCTTTAATTTCTTTTTGTTGTCTGATTGCTGAGGTTAGGACTTCTAATACTATGTTGAATAGCAGTGGTGATAATGGACATCCCTGCCATGTTCCTGACCTTAGCGGAAAAGCTTTCAGTTTTTCTCCATTGAGAATGATATTTGCAGTGGGTTTTTCATAGATGGCTTTGATAATATTGAGGTATGTACCCTCTATCCCTACACTTTGAAGAGTTTTGATTAGGAGGGGATGCTGTACTTTGTCAAATGCTTTTTCAGCATCTGTTGAGATTTTCATATGGTTCTTGTTCTTTCTTTTATTAATGTGTTATATCACATTGATTGATTTGAGGATGTTGAACCAATCTTGCAGACCAGGAATAAATCCCACTTGGTCATGGGGAATAATCCTTTTAATGTACTGTTGGATCCTATGGGCTAATATTTTGGTGAGAATTTTCGCATCTGTTTTCATCAAGGATATTGGTCTGTAATTAGCTTTTTTGATGGGATCCTTGTCTGGTTTTGGGATCAAGGTGATGCTGGCCTCATAAAATGAGTTTGGAAGTTTTCCTTCCATTTCTATTTTTTGGAACACTTTCAGGAGAATAGGTATTAATTCTTCTTTAAATGTTTGGAAGAATTACCCTGGGAAGCTGTCTGGCCCTGGGCTTTTGTTTGTTTGGAGATTTTTGATGACTGTTTCAATCTCCTTACTGGTTATAGGTCTTTTCAGGTTTTCTCTTTCTTCCTGGTTCAGTTCTGGTAGTTTATATGTCTCTAGGAATGCATCCATTTCTTCCAGATTGTCAAATTTGTTGGCATAGAGTTATTCATAATATGTTCTTATAATTGTTTGTATTTCTTTGGTGTTGGTTGTGATCTTTCCTCTTTCATTCATGATTTTATTTATTTGGGTCCTTTCTCTTTTCTTTTTGATAAGTCTGGCCAGGGGTTTATCGATCTTATTACTTCTTTCAAAGAACGAGCTCCTAGTTTCATTGATTTGTTCTATTGGTTTTTTTTGTTTGTTTGTTTCTATTTCATTGATTTCTGCTCTGATCTTTATTATTTCTCTTCTCCTGCTGGGTTTAGGCTTTCTTTGTTGTTCTTTCTCTAGCTCCTTTAGGTGTAGGGTTAGGTTGTGTATTTGAGACCTTTCTTGTTTCTTGAGAAAGGCTTGTACCACTGTATATTTCCCTCTCAGGACTGCCTTTGCTGTGTCCCACGGAATTTGAACCATTGTGTTTTCATTATCATTTGTTTCCATGAATTTTTTTCAATTCTTCTTTAATTTCTTGGTTGATCCATTCATTCTTTAGAAGGACGCTGTTTAGTTTCTATGTATTTGGGTTCTTTCCAAATTTCCTCTTGTGATTGAGTTCTAGCTTCAGAGCATTGTGGTCTGAAAATATGCAGGGAATCATCCCAATCTTTTGATACCGGTTGAGACCTGATTTATGACCCAGGATGTGATCTATTCTGGAGAATGTTCCATGTGCACTAGACTGATCATTCTATTTTTTATAAGAAATTCTTAATCTCTTCACGTATGGGCCCACTTTTTTTATTCTCTGAGAAGAATTCTATTCCACCTCAATATGAAGTTGTGCCTTTTGTTTCTGATTTTACTAAACATGACCACAGTGTTAATGCCTACAAAATATACCAGTACAGGTTATACCATATTACATTTAATCTGTTCTCAATCTTTGGATATTTAATTTTCCCTATAATTGCCTGATAGGAATCCTTGTGTCTGTCTTTCCCACTTTTCATATGATCAGGACAAAAATATATAAACATTTCATTGTTCTTTATACATGTTGCTATTTCAGTATTGTCTTACTAATTTCAATGTCCCAGCTCTGTATGCCCATTCACCCCACCATTTTGACTATTAAAAATTCATGTTACTATTTATTGAAGAGACTGTCTTTTTTCCACTGTATATTTTTTCCTGCTTTGTCGAAGATTATTTGACCATAGAGTTGAGGGTCCATATCTGGGCTCTCTACTCTGTTCCATTGTTCTATGTGTCTGTTTTGATGCCAGTACCATGCTGTCTTGGTGATCACAGCTTTGTAGTAAAGCTTGAAATCAGGTAACGAGATGGCACCAGTTTTATTTTTGTTTTTCAACATTTCCTTAGCGATTAGGGGTCTCTTCTGATTCCATACAAATTTTAGGATTATTTGCTCCAGCTCTTTGAAAAATACTGGTGGAATTTTGATTGGAATGGCATTAAAAGTATAGATTGCTCTAGGTAGTATAGACATTTTAACAATGTTTATTCTTCTGATCCAAGAACATGGAATGCTCTTCCATCTTTTTATGTCTTCTTCAATTTCTTTCATGAGTGTTCTGTAGTTCCTCGAGTACAGATCCTTTACCTCTTTGGTTAGGTTTATTCCCAGGTATCTTATGGTTCTTGGTGCTAAGTAAATGGAATCGATTCTCTAATTTCCCTTTCTGTATTTTCATTGTTAGTGTATAAGAAAGCCACTGATTTCTGCACATTGACTTTGTATCCTGCCATGTTACTGGATTGCTGTATGAGTTTTAGTAGTTTGGGGGTGGAGTCTTTTGGGTTTTCCATATAAAGTATCATGTCATCTGCGAAAAGAGAGAGTTTGACTTCTTCATTGCCAATTTGGATACCTTTTATTTCTCTTTGTTGTCTGATTGCTGTTGCTAGGACTTCTAATACTATGTTGAACAAGAGTGGTGAGAGTGGGCATCCTTGTCATGTTCCTGATCTCAATGGGAAGGCTGTGACCTTCTTCCCATTGAGGATGATATTTGCTGTGGGGCTTTCATAAACAGATTTTATGAAGTTCAGGAATGTTCCCTCTATCCCTATATTTTGAAGCGTTTTAATCAGGAACGGTTGCTGGATATTGTCAAATGCTTTTTCTGCATCAATTGAGAGGACCATGTGGTTCTTCTCTCTTCTCTTATTGATTTGTTCTATCACATTGATTGATTTGCGAATGTTGAACCACCCTTGCAACCCAGGGATGAATCCCACCTGGTCATGGTGGATGATCTTTTAAATGTGCTGTTGGATCCTGTTTCCTAGGGTCGTTTTGAGAATCTTAGCATCCATATTCATCAGTGATATTGGTCTGAAATTCTCCTTTTTGGTGTGGTCTTTGCCTGGTTCGGGGATCAGGGTAATGCTGGCTTCATAAAAAGAGTCTGGAAGTTTTCCTCCTGCTTCAATTTTTTGAAACAGCTTCAGGAGAATAGGTGTTATTTCTTCTTTGGAAGTTTGGTACAATTCCATCAGGCCCTGGGCTCTTCTTTTTTGGGAGATTTTTGATCACTGCTTCAATCTCGTTACTAGATATCAGTCTATTCAGGTTGTCAATTTCTTCCTGGTTCAATTTTGGGAGTTTATATTTTTCCAGGAATGCATCCATTTCATCTAGGTTGCTTAACTTATTGGCATATAACTGTTGATAATAGCTTTTGATGATCGTTTCTACTTCCTTGGTGTTAGTTGTGATCTCTTCCTTTTCACTCATAATTTTATTAATTTGAGCTTTCTCTCTTTTCTTTTGGATTAGTGTGGCCAATGGTTTATCGATCTTATTGATTCTTTCAAAAAACCAGCTTCTAGTTCCATTGATACATTCTCCTGTATCTCTAGTTTCTACCTCATGGATCTCTGCTCTAATCTTGATTATTTCTCTTCTTGTGTGTGGAGTTGATTTAATTTGTTGTTGATTCTCCAGTTCTTTAAGGTGTAGAGACAGCTGTTGTATTCTGGATTTTTCAGGTTTTTTTGAGGGAGGCTTGGATGGCTATGTATTTCCCCCTTAGGACTGCCTTTGTTGTATCCCATAGGTTTTGGACCGAAGTGTCTTCATTCTCATTGGTTTCCATGAATTCTTTAAGTTCTTCTATGATCTCCTGGTTGATCCAAGCATTATTAAGCAAGGTGGTCTTTAGCCTCCAGGTGTTTGAGTTCCTTCCAAACTTTTCCTTGTGGTTGAGCTCCAGTTTCAAAGCATTGTGATCTGAGAATATGCAGGGAATAATCTCAGTCTTTTGGTATCAGTTGAGTCCTGATTTGTGACCCAGTATGTGGTCTATTCTGGAAAAGGTTCCATGTGCACTTGAGAAGAATGAGTATTCTGTTGTTTTAGGGTG